>VXBL01007345.1:456601-482271 GCA_013400195.1 Aramus guarauna | reverse complement strand
TATAAAAAACAAACAAACAAACAAACAAAAAAACCCACCAAAAAACCAAACATGCAGATGTGTGGAGCATGTTTTCAGTATGCACAACTTTATTTTCTAGTTAATGAATACAATTACTTTTAAAATGCAGCTTTTTAAAAGGGTAAAAAACTTAAAATATATCTCCAAATTTAATACCTGACATGCAAAGACAGAATAGTAATACTCAAAATGCATAGAAAAATATCACTTCTTCATTCTAGTGGAAAAACATAAGCACATCTAGTTGCATTACATACAGATATTTGAATTAGTACAAAATTGTGTAGAACTTTAGCTTCATTGAGAAATCAATTATTTTGGTATCCTTTATTTTGATGGATACATAGAAAATTAAGAAGCACGTGCCCTGACCCACTGAGAAAGGTATTTGAATGCCTTCTGCATGTTACCTCTTACCATTCTGTGTACCTGTAGGCTTTGTGTGAAATGCTATTTTTCAGGAAAAGTTGAATATTTTGTGCCAGTTAAATTAAGAACAAATAAAACCACGCCTTTAAGAAACATGCAGGCTAAGAATAAGTGCGTTGCATCGTATTGTATCACCATTAATTCCAGCTGAAATGTCGTATTTGGAAAGGAAAGTGGAAGACTGTTGAATATGTGATTGCTTTTTCTAAATACCTGTATGGACAAGAACTGGAGAAGGTTCAAAAAATAACATGAGCCCACATTTCTCTCAAGTAAGAATCTATACTCAAACTTCACAGTGCAGATGTTCTCTTGAGGAAAAAAAAAATGCACTGCTATCCTTTTTTATACCATCTTTTCCATAGTATGTGTTCTGCATAAAGACTAGCTGAAAGCTCGCCTACCAGTCCTAGGTAGAATATTTTACTTTTACTTTTTACATCAAATGTACATCCGCTGTAGAAAAGCATATAGCTTCTGAGAAACGTGTTACTGGCCTTACCGTTCGTCGCTATGTGCTGCGTGCGCTGCCAACAGTGCCTTATATTCAGGTTGATCTATGCTGGGGCCGTGGCCTGATAGGAAAGTTTTGTCAGTAATGTGGGCGGAAGTGCCGCGCTCCTGCATTAGGCTGGTGAATGGACGGGGAGAGAATGAGGAGGGGTTGCATTTGAGATGAGAAACTTCACTGACTGTAGTTTTTGCCTTAGAGAATAATGATGTCAGACTGGTGCTGTCACCTGTGTAAGATGCTGTCCAGCAACTGACTGAAGGTTATAGGAATTTTTTCATGGATTTTCATGGAGTTCACTCAGGTCCCTAAGACAGCATAATTTATTTAGTGCTTAGCTTTTCTCCTGAGATTTTCCACTAACATTATTTGGAGCAAAAATCTTCTCTGTGCAGTGTGATGTAAGAAAAATTCTCTGATGTAATCAAATAAGGAGACAAATATGTGAACATACTGAAGCTAATTAGCCCACATTGTGAAATGTAAAAGGATCTTATACCTGAACATTTCTTACACTTTTGTTATTATCTGTTCCCTCACCATGCAGGGTTTTTTTTCCATTTAAAAAATTAATGTAGTGCTACAAAATTTAAGGTAACAATCTGTTTGCCATAAAACACATTTCTTCTTCATGAAAAGTAAGAAGATTGATTTCCTGCATATCTGTTTTACACAGTCCTAAAGTAAGGATTAAAGTTTTGCAGGTCATATCCTTTACCTTCTGTAAATTATTGCACTTGTGCATTATGGACTGTCAAATGTAAAAGAACAGCAGCAGTGTGATGTAGAATATTAAAAGAAAAAATAGGCTATATAAAAATAGAACTATTCATTAAACTAAATAAACTCCTATATTCCATTTAAAAAAAACCCAAACCTGTATACTAGGTCACATTCTGACTTTCTTACTTGCATTCAGGAGCAGCCTGTTCTACAGATTCCATTCAGTACTCAAGGACTAAGGTTTTCCTTAATCTAGTTTATGTCATGATCTGCCTCTTGATGAAAGATACGTAACTTAGCCAAAACAATCTTCTGTGTATGCTTCATTTTAGGGATGATCATTAATAGTAGCGCATGATTTGCTACAATGGGATTAAAATAGAACTAATGAACCCATATCCCAGGGGTTTTCCTATGAAACTTATCCTGTTTGAAGTTTTATAGTAGTTCAGTGCTGTTTTCTGTTCTTGTGACTGTTTCACCTGTCAACTGTATCATCAGTTATCTAACGACCTGCAGCAATTTAAGGAATTGCTTGGAAAAAAATGATCATGATGATACATTTTTCAAGACTTGTCAGCATGTATGCTCACAGAAATGTTCTCGAATGGCAGGAGTTCCAGCTTGGCCAGCTGGAACTCCTGCCCTCTTGCTAGGCATTGTGCAAATACAGAACAAGAGGCCTGCCATCCAAAGATTTTGGTCTCTCCAACTCTCCTGGGCAGACCACAAAGCAGCTTTTCATCCTGCACACACTGATAAAAGTGTAATGCACCTTCTGCCTGACTTGTCTCCAAGCTAAGTACATCTTTTGTAATAGTCTTCTGATTTTTTAAAATCAATATATTGTATTGAAAAGTGCTTGCTGAATCAAAGTCCAGAATATTTCTGGGATAACGTTAGCTAAAATTCGGAGATTTCTAGAGATCTGTATCATTCAGACAAACAATCAGGGTTTTCTTCAAGTGCAAAGATTGGTTCCACTGCAGAAAACACTTATATAGTACCGATGCATAAATATTGCTGTGAGTTCACAGGTAAGACAGTACCAGCAGTCCGTCTTCATGAAGCAAGTCTGCGCATAGCCTAGTGAAATGGTTTTCAAAAGGTGGAGAGAAACAGGCCATGGTTAGTTTTGAGTACACACCGCTTGGAAAAATAAAATGTTTATGTATGTGTTAACTAAAAACTAACACGTTCAACCTGGCCTCAGTGAAAGTACAGAGAAAGTAACTGTTCTGAGGCAGCTGCCCTCTGACTTGTGTCTGCATCGGACAATTTGGTCAGGAAGCCACAGGTCTGAAGGTACTAGCTCTCACCTTCAAAATGTGGCTGTGAAGGTGTAGCGCAGAAACCTCTCAGAACACTCTCTGACCTTGGATCAGTAGTTTTGTGTCTGGTGTCTTGTCTTATTAAATGACAATAATATCAATATCTAAGCAATCCTGTGATTCTATTGATACTGTTGTCATTAAATAAGAAAAGACATACAGAGGAGCTTTGCTGCAGCGTTTTGCTGGAGCCTGACAGAAGGGTGACAGCGTTCGTCCTGCCCCTTTCCGCTCCTGCTGCTGGAGCAGAGAGGCCAAGCACAGGGCACTACTCCACTTCAGATCGGGAATTAAGAACAGAGTTCTGACTAGTACCACAGCAGCATAATAGGAGGGACACAATAATCATGCCTTTACCTACATGGGGTGTTGTAATGCTTCCAAGGAATTGATGTATGACTAGTTTAATCCATCCCGGGCTATAAAAGGGCATTTAGCCCAATCTCCTGTTTTCTGAATAAGTGGCCTGTGTGTTGCACCATTATTTTAGCAGTAAGTGCTACTTTCTTTTCAGGCAGTATTCTCTAAATATGAAATACCAGGGTATTGCTGTAATGGACTTGTGGTGTTGCATGTTATGTTCAGTACCCTGCTTTGCTGCACCTTCGTCTAAAATGTTCAGATTGTGCAAGGTGTCTGCTGTGTTAAAAGGAGGAATAAAGAGGGGGAGGCTGACCATAATTTTGGACTCAGGTGCCTCAAGGCTTACCAAGTCTTTTAGGCACCTAACTTGTGTTTAGATCTATTTATAAGCCTGTGTAAAGCAAAAGTAGTCCTAAAGTGACAGAGATCAGGAGATGCTTATGCATACATAATTTACTACATTTCAAGAAAAGCTTGACTTCCTCCACTAAGCACTGACAGTCAGATAGGCAGGGAGAGTATTTATTTGTGGACAAGGAAGGAAACTGTTGAGGACTCAGTTCATCCACTATGCTATCACAGCACGACTCAATGCTACAGGCAAAGGAATAAAGCCAGCAGTATTCTATAAGTAATAGACACATTCAGTTCTAAAGTGCTTACCTCTTCCTGAACATCAAGTTCATCGTCAGGTCGGCTCATTTCTGTGAATTCTATGGGTTCTTTAGACTCCTGCATGAGTGAAATCTGGGGAGAAAGAAATTAAGAAACGTGATTCTATGAAGAGTTATGCATTGTCCATCTAATTAAAATTGATTTGTTACTCTGAAGTACTTTAAGATAATTTCCACAACTTACAAGAGTCTGTTGTTTACTGTTCCTTGACAAAGCTGTTGTTTTAGTTCAGCTGAGAGGAACTTAAATGTTGAAAAGCTTTTGGTCCTGCCTCTCCTCAAATGACTAGTTACGGCTTTGTAAAAATAACAAAAGCAGAATCTATCTCAAAACTGCTGGATAGCTTTGTCAACATGTTAACCTCTACTGTAAGACCATAGTATGCAAAAATTATAAAAAAATATAAGGGACCTATCCTAGTTATTTATCAGTAATATTAATTTTAATTACTATTTATTCATAATACTGTAATAGTGATTGTTAGGGAAGGAATTATGGTGTGAAGACAGGAGAACATTATAAGGCCACTTTCCTAATGTGGGCCCACATCTTTAAGCACTACAGAGTGTTCTGGTTATCTCAAAACCCACAGAAAACAACTAGGAAATGCACAGAGAAGGGCAGTAGGAATGAACACTACCCTTGAACAGCTTCCACGCACACTCACACCAAGTAGAATAGGACTCTTCAGCTTTGATCAGAGGTATATGAAATTATTAATAGTGTTAGGAAAGGGAGCAGGGAATGATTATTCATTGCAACTAGCAATCCAGAAATCCAACAGGCTTGAAACAAATGGGAAATATTTGCCATATAACACATTTAAAATTACAGAACCCGTCTCCACAGGATAGCGTCAAGCTAAAATTTGGAAAGGGGTTCCAAAAGGAGTATGACAGACACATCAAAGAAAACTCCATCTGTGACAATTAAATGTAATGGTCCAAATGCAACTGCCAGCTGAGGAAGTTCTTAAGCTGCCAGTTGTCAAAAACTAGAAAATGTGTTTTAGGATGAAGTGTTCTCCATATGCCCTGGTTTTTGTGTTCTTTTCACTAACAAGATCCTGGGGTCGGCAGACCCTTCCTTTGATCTAGCAAAATATTAATGTACTACAGAAGCTGTCTAATTTACTAGACTTTACTTGTACTACAGCTTTATGTCTAGTCTTTGAACCTGCCATGCTGTAATGGAAATTGCAAGAATGAATGCTAGATGATAGAAGGAAAGGAAACATGCTACTGGATATCCTTACCTTCTCAAGAATGGGATCCTGGTTGTCACTGTACGTCATTTGATTTCTTATGTAGAGCACAGCATCATGGACAGTCAAGAAGAATATGTCTTTTCTGACAATATCATCAAAGAAGGCGCTCCGTTCCAGTTGAGATATAAGGTTGTCTGAATAAAAGAAAGTCGTAACAGGTTAATACAATTTGAAGTAATTGAAGAAAGAAATGTCAAAATACATGGTTGCAACTACCAGAAATCAAATGTACAGCCAAATCAATCAATCATAGCTTTGTCTTGACTTTTACTTTGCACATTTCCTCTGAACACCACCATTCTTTGTGTCCCACCACAGCCCACCATGTTTATCAGTGTGATAATTCACATTTTTATTAGAACAAATGCTCCCACAGACACATCTAGAGATCCCTTCTCACCCCTTCTCATCTTGATTTTATTCTTTGCATGAGTGGTAGAAATATTTGGATGTTTACCTTGATATGAAGCAAAGTATACTCTCACATCAATTCTCTCAAACTCTCTAATTATCTAAAAAAATAAAAGTTTGCAACAAGTACATAAATAAATAAAGTCTGTAAGGAGAAAATACATATATGTATATATGTCTATATATGTAACATATAGGCACACACACACTTCATTTGTTTCTGAGTGTCTTCACTCCAAGTTGTTTGTTTCATTTATTCATCATAAATAAGGAACTTTGCTATACCAGTAGTTAAGTACCTGGTTGCTGAAGTGGCCTATCTTCAACTCTGTAAGTGGAACTATCAATTCTACACATACATACATTGCTGCCTAGTAAGGTTCTCATTCTGTTCTCATAATATGAATAATCATGTCTCTTCAAGTGACAACCACATGGGCCTGAGCAAGCTTTATTTCCTGATGTATGTGTGATATGATACAATCCTTCACTGGCACATGCAAATTTTTTGACACAGATTTTTCCCTCATGCAGTGCACCAGATGGCCCTCTTCGTGGATGGAAAAGCTGCAGATGGAAAGAGTCATGTCTGTGGACCCCGTATCTCTTTTGTCTCAGAAGCCGGAACTGAATTGAAACTAGGCAGAAAACTGAAGCAAGGCACAAGCATTCTTGTATTTCAGTTAGTTAAAAGGTAGGAGACTGGATTCTACCCCTGACTCCTTGGTGGGAGTGTTAGAATAGTATTTTCAGAGGTGGCTGATAATTCCATCCCCTTCTGTTCATTGTTAAACTAGTCTTGGTAATCTAAGAGCTAGTTTATAGATAGGCTAAGCAGTCCCAACTGCCAAATGAAGTTAGTGAAAGCAGCAATCTGAACATAGGAAGTATCATAATAGACTAGAGACTGAACAATCTGGTCCTACACACTTGTAATGGCACAAAAAAATAATGGCAATACTTGGCCTTAATCTCTTCACCTCATTTCCCTCTCTCTAAACTAGGAATATTGTCTCCTTATTACATACTGTGATGTTTGAAGAAGAATTAATGAATGTAGATGAAGTGCTTTTATATTAGCCACAGAAAACCCTATAAAAAAATGAATCATTCTTCCTTCATAATTTCAATAATATGGAATGAATAAATAAATATTGTGGGATGTCAAGATGAAATTTTTACTACCTCTGTGTTGAGTGAGCATCATCCTGTGCCCAGATTAAAGTAGGAGGCATGTGGAAAGAAAATATATAGCTAAAATATTTCATAAGATATGCATACAAGGGGACCACATTTTGCAGTTCTAATTTTAGAATACTTGACTTTGCAACATTCATAGTGTTCTTTTAATGCATTTTATTTTTTTTCCACCTAAAATATGCACACACCAATATTCTACCTCTTGCTGTGTAAGTTTTGAAAGTATTGTTCAACAATAGACTTTTAAAAACTCAGAAATTAACTTCAGCTAACAGCTCTTGATTTACATAGTACTGACTATTTTCATTTTCATGGAACACCAGAAAAAAAACGCCCTTACCGTTTTTATTGATCTCACAGCTACAATATCCAAGAAAGTTACTGCTCCAAAATCAAGAATGAGACTGTGGATCGGCACCTTGGGGATGTTGACTTTGACTGGGAGGTCTGAATTCCAGTCCACCTGGACCTCTACTTCTTTGGTGGGAACTTGAAGATCTTCGTTGTCTTCAGGTTCCTCATCAGTCTCAAAAGCTTCATTATTAATACCAGGCTCACTGATGATGCCATTCTAATGTGCAGATAATATATGGAATATATCGTTTAATCATAGAGAAAGTTTTGGAGTTACAGGAACTACTCCCCTGCGATAATTTCTGTTTCAGGAATGAATGACACTGATACTTGCGAGCAGTACCCCCGGCTCCTGACCCCCGGTAATGTAGTCAGTATAACTAATGCCATTTTATAAGGCAAGCAGCCATTCTCTGTGACCAAGCAGGTGACATATTCGTTCCCTTTCCCCTCATTCTCAGGCCTTGAAGGTCCTGTGAACCAAGTAGACAAACTAAACAGATTTCTTCTTCCCCTCCGTACCAGCCTCAAGATTCCTGGCTGCTAGGCTGATTACTCCCTTCCTTGCTGCCCTTGAAGGTCCCAGGCACCGGCCAGCCAGGTGGTGTTGATGGCCCCATCACAGAACAGGGAAGCGTACCAGCGCACAAAGCACTGTCCATCAAAGCAAGTAGTTAGAAGTCCTAAGTAGGGAATTTAGACCAGAACTGCTGCTGGCCAGTGAGCCTCGTGGCCAGGGATGCCTCCACCATTGTCTGCTGCTTCTGAGGACTGAGAAACTCATCTTTTATACGATTTTTGAGTCCAGATTATGATTATTATATTGATACATCAAACCATGTATTAAGATCTGACCCGATGTGCAGAGGGTCCAGGTGATTAGAAAATGTAAGTTATGTTAGGGTCTAGGTGATTAGAAAATGTGAGGTTGTGTTACAAATTCTGTATTACACTACTTGTACTACATTGATTTTGCTTGTAGAAATCCTGTGCCATTCTAATGATAAATTCTGTGCTGTACTAATTATAAAATCCCATTAAGAAAAATAAAACTTTAATTATAACTACAGTTTAGTGCCATCATCATTCTGCCAAGGATCCCTAAAAGAACCTGTCTGTCCCATTACTGTCAGGTGACAATACTGCATCCAAGAATTTAAAGAAAAACAAGACAGAGTACATAATTACTTCCTCTTCTGTGCAGTGTATTTCCTTTCCATTTTTTTTCTTTGTTAAAAGAGCATCTTCCTGCAAAAAGGCTACTATGCAGAAAAATAAATACCTCAGAGCTACTCCCTCCCTCAATAGCTTTATTTCTAGGAGATATTTAAGACAAGTATTTTCAACTTTGAATTAGATTTACTATGTATGATAACATGGTAAAATGACTAGGTCAAAAGCTGGAGTGTCACATGCTCAGCTAAACATTTAACTGCATTATTAATTGTGATATATACAGGAAATACTGCATCCTGCACTGAGAGCGATGAGAACAGAAAACCCATTTCTAACTTCCAGCTCTCAAGACTGAATAGGTTGCCTGTACCTATCCACTCCTATAAGCATTTGCGTTGAAATGTCCATTCCATACTCAGAGGAACACATGCTGCTTTCTTTAAAGAGGATGTGGAAGGCTATGTCTACCAGCCAACTGATACAGCTCACCTGTGCGTAGGAAGCTGGATAAAAGGAACATGTACACGTGAAAGAGCCAGCACTTTCACTGCACAGAGACGATTTGAGGTGGTGAGGGGTAGAGGTAAAATCAGGGAATCTCTTGTTTCCACTCCTGGTAACACTATGACCGTCACAGCTGCCTGAATCTGTGGGGTCTTTGGCAAGGTGTACTGCTCTGCTAAGTCTCCTGCAGATCCCAGACTTATAGTAATAAGTCACGCTTTTCCATCTTTATTTTAAAGATGAGTACAGAGGAACTCGTAATTAAGGCTAAAGTAATAAGCTCCAACAGTAACTCTTTGAGAAAGAATAGAAAGGAAAAAAAAATCAGTTTACCTTAGTAGCTTTTAATTTCCCCTTCTTGATTAGCTTTTGTATCTTCCTCAGAGCTTTGAGTCTCTTGTTATATACCTTGACTGCATCAAATCCCACCTACAGAAAAAGGATCAAAATTATTTAATTTTACCTAAATGTAATTCTGAGGAAATCTCAAAGGCAGTTAAGAAGCATCCAAACCCATCACATATCACCTACTGTGGATTTGAGGCTGTTTTTCAGTCCATCGATGTTAGCATAAAAAATTGGACTTGAAAACTTGAGAATCTTTACACCTTCTGGTTCTATAGCCTGTTGCCAAAGAATATAAGGTTAACCAGCAGCAACCATATTTTGGCTAATAAGAAGCAGTTTAACTGTTTCAACAGTTCAACTACATATCTACTTCACAAAAAATGGCGTATCTTTGCTGATAATTGAGGTGATTCAGTTTTGAGAGGCTTACAGCCTCAGCATGCAATATGGACCACCCATCTGGATCAAGATGAAGAATTTAATGCTGAACCTTGTTATCTTTGAGCACTCCACTTCCAAATTCAAGTTGTCCACAATATGCAAGGCACAACTGTGTCTTACACTGGCTTGTAGACTGAAGTGGAACAATTCAGCAATTACTTACATTTTTATACTCCTTGACCTTCTTGTAGATGTCTGTGCCAGGAATGTTTCCGAAGCCACCCCATGAAGGACTAACAGAAACAAAAAGAAAAGACAGTGAAGGTAAACATAGGCGTTCATAGAATCGAAGGGATTGTCACATACAAACTCTGATAGACTCTTGTAGTCTACTCTCTTCTGCCAAACTAATAGCCTCATTGGAAAAGTGTTATATCTTTGTTTTGTATCACTGTGCAAGGGGTTTTTCCAATTTGTAGTGAATGGTCCTTTTTAAACACAAGGTACTTTGGTCTCAGCCTACTTGCTGCACCATTTTTATGTAGAGCTGAATGAATAACTTGTTCCATTTGTTTCCCAAACCAGAAAAATGTTTTAAAAGCAGATTGGTTTGGTTTGAATGAAAAAATAATTTTTTGACTCTGAAAAGAAATTGTTCACTTTTTTTTTTCATTTCAAATCAACTGAAGCAATACATTTGCATTCTTTTCACATTACTTAAAACTTTTTGTTCAACACTTTTAATTTCAATTTCAGTCAATAACAAAACCAAAATATTTTGCAGCCTCCATATGTATTTTTAACAGTTGAAATAAATTGGTTTGAACTGGTAAAGCTCACCTCCCTTTTATATTTTGATTTCACAAATCTGAGCTGAATTTGGGAATGTTTTTTGAGGCTTTTCAAATTCCATTTTTTTATAATCTACTATTCTGTTACAACTTTTGCAAGGCTTTATTTTTGTGCATTTGCTGATCATGCAACTATCCTTTGGTATTGCAGGTAACCATACTCTGGACTCCAGGCTGAAGGAAAGGAGTTACGTTGTATTTTCAGAGAAAAGATCAATGAAAAGTAACACGATGGCCGAAGAAGATTCTGCAAAGCCACCTTTTCTCACCATTCCACTACCATGTGTTCTCTGAGCAGCAACAAATCAGCCACAAGCACAAAATTTTGTCTTATCCTCATGCTTCCTCTTCTTTCACAGGCATACACTTAGTCTTGTATAAGCGATAAGTGAAAAGGTTATTGGCATATGCAATGTACTGTAGTAGTATTACAAGCCAAGAGTTACTATAATGATCGATTAATTTCAGAAGCCATTCATACATCTTTTTCTATTTGATCTGGAATGTTCCTGTCCCTTTCCAGAACTCAGCTATGTGGGTGCCTAAATAACATATGGCTAAGTACTACCAGAGTACCCAACA
The DNA here is from genome assembly GCA_013400195.1 of Aramus guarauna. NCBI lineage: Eukaryota > Metazoa > Chordata > Aves > Gruiformes > Aramidae > Aramus > Aramus guarauna. Next base: position 471,144 of record VXBL01007345.1, on the reverse strand, counting down.
TGGTATGGAATAAATACTGATAAAATAATGCAGCTTCTCTTTTATCAGTGTAATTAAATGATAGCACACAAAAAGTGGTTTTGTCTAAGGAATAGATTTTTTCTATTTAAAAATTTTTGTAAACCGAGGCAGACTTTCTGCCACAAATCATCTCGCTTTTCAGCATATTATCTTCCCTTTTCATGGTATAACACTAACAATTATTTCTGATGCTGTATTACTTACAACTGAACTCTTAACACAACTGTCAGCAATCCAAACAAAAGGCCAGCAAGTAATCCCAAATCAAGTCCCAGAGTGATGGATGCTACACATGTAAAAACCCAGATCATCTGGAGAGGAAATAACAAATGTAAATTCTCTTAATTATAACATACAACTCCTGGTCACGCTATAGAATCACTAGATCAGACAATATGAATAGCAGAAGAATTTAACTTTTGAGGTGATCATAGCACACATAGACAAAAGTCTTCCTCTTCCTACGAGATGATTCTATCCATCACTATCTTACTAGGCATAGTTAGCTTTTTAGGAAATAAGTTTTTTTAACATAAGAACATTTTTCAAGGATCCAGTTACTTTGGTGAAATTAAAGGGGATGCAGTTAACCATTGCATTTTCTTCTTTCTGTTGGTGGCAGTCTTTGTTAATATTTCTTTAGAAAATGGAAAGAATTTATTTTCCCAATATGTAAAATACTGTAAGATGCCCTACCTGCAGACATATAGAGAGGGAAGGGGGCTCCTCAGAGATATCTAAGAATCAGAACTGTTCCAAAGAGAGCTATTTCCTACTAACAGGTTGATGGCACTCTCTAAAGTCTCCACTGAATACTCAGGCAGAACAGTTGAAGTGGGCTCCTCAGTTCCTCTCTACGTCACTGCCCAGGCAGAACACCCAGTGGACCCAATCATACAAAAAGCTGCGTGCCCACACTTCTCGCTGAAGTCAGTGGGATCTTTTACCTATAAAGAGGACTAGTAAATGATTGACTAAAAAAATTTCACATCTACCTAAGGCAGGTACTGCCCAATGACACGCGCTGTAAAATCTATGCATAGTAAGGACTGCAAGGAGAAAATACTTTCCATGCAATCTTTTCCTGTCCTGACAGTCACACTGAAGGTCTATTCCACAGAAAACACAGTGGGAGATGTGAACAAGAACCCTGAGATATGGTTATAGTGGTCCGTATATCCCTTAGCATGCCAAATGAATCTACTTTCTAGCTTGGATTAGTCTTGCTAGAACAATAAAACATATTTTCTGAGGACTATCTGAAATTATCCAAGCAAATGGGATGCTAATGTGGTAACAACATAAATACATGTATATTAATTAAGGTCAGTTTTTCTGACCCCTTTATACTATGCAAAAGATAAAAGCAGAATGGTAAAGGTGGCAACAATCTGTCTTTATTCTGATTTTCAAGCCACCTCAACACAAGATTGCTGTAAACTATGGTAATTGCTGTGAAGGAGTCATCGCTGCACAGGAATACCGTGACTGGCATCCTTACTGTGGGGTATAGGGAAAGAAGAAGATAAACAGAATACTATGTAAAACTCTGAACTGGGGAATTTTTAACTGACCTCATGGCATTTGCATTTTGAGTACGCACATAAAAGTTTTCTCATGCTCACTGTACAAAATTTGGTGTATGTGGTAGTTAAGAGAAGCTTGGATGGCAATAAAAGGCAAAAAGAAAGCCAGGAAAAAACATTTGGGAGAAAAGAAAAAAACAGGTTACTTACGGCATCCACTTTATTCTGTCTCCACAGACGAGGAACATCAAACACTTGCATGAACATCCCTTTCAAGTTAGCTATGACTACAGCTGCCAACACAGACTGTGAAGAAAAATGATGAAAAAGTGTTATCCTGAAGCAAAGATGCATTTTAAGCTAGTACTCAACATTATACGCTATAAACCAGAGCCTTGTCTGGTATCAGTCACCATGGTTTAAACAGGGCTATTTATTAATCCTGCCCATCAAAGTCGAGCATTTGGATCTGATTGGTGCTGGTGGCTGTGCTGCAGAGGACAAGTACGGTACCTTTTGTAAGGGCTCTAGCAATTTCCCCAGGGCAACAATGGAAATCAAAACAATCCCAGCTGAGATTATACCGGCAACCTGTGAAGAACAGAGTGTTTATAGGAAATGAACTCTATCTTATCTTCCTAGGATTACAAAGAAAAATGTACAAGTAGTTGCACATTACATTTCTTTAGGAACAAAGAGACCTGCCAAAATGCCATTGTGTTTAGGCGTATGTGGGCAATCATTATACACTTCAGCTATCACAGAGGAAATTCAATTAAGCAGGTAGTATAAACAACTGCACGCAAGGTAGTAGCTCTTGGTGCGGTTATGTTGCATAGACAGATGAAAGGAGCAGAGTCTGTGTGTCAGCCGGAAAAGAGGCTGCTGGATAACCTGCAGTTCTCCACTGTTAAAAACTGCAAAGCTGTAGTACTGTAGAAGAGAGTAGCGTACTCAACATGAGAAAGATGGCACATGAGATGATGAATGGTCTATGGCAGAGCTGTTCAGGCCAGCACATGGGAGCTTAAATACCTCATAGGCAGCTGCAAGAGGATTTCCTCCCTCATCTTGAATTCCTACAGGGACAAGCTCAGTCCCTTAATTGGGAATGAAATTCTGGGGAATTAGGCTCGAAGAATTTCTGACCCCTAATGTAACTCATGCTATCTAAAACTTGATTGCCCTCTTCTGGCATAGCTACAAAAATGATTCGCTACCAGAGCACGAGCTGCTAGCTAAGATATCTGTGGCTTTCTGTGTGCCAGCAACACAATCATTTTAGGACTATTTTCATCCCATTGTGAAAGCTGTGCCCTGTATAAGATTAAATTTACCTGTGCACGTACTAGCAAGAAGAGATTATTACCTGAGTCTTTCCACCAGTACTTTCTTGGACTGCAGTCCGTGAAAGAGCAGTAGTTGCAACAAAACAAGAAAAGGCACCTGAAAAAATGTTGCTGAACCCAAAGGCAATAAACTCCTGAAAGATAATTGAATGATGCTGTAAATGCAGATGCCTGAAGACAATTTTGCAATGGAGAATGACAATAGCTTCTACAGTAAGTAAGGAGCACAATAATATTGAGAAGAGTATGGATTAGTAATAGCTGTTAAACGTTTACACAAATTCCTCACGTGCCACTGTAACTACCTGTGTTTGGAGGTCAATACAATGAAGTTGGTATACTCTCCCTAACATGGATGTACTCATCTTAGTATAAAGACGTTTAAAGCTTATTTCCATCAATGTTATCAAACCTAACATTTCTAACAATTACACCAATATAATTGCATCAACGAATGGGACTAGTATAAATTGAACTCCCAAGTATCATCAGCTAAACAAATAATTTTAATAAGTACAACAGTGAGTTTAGACAAGCCTTTAATTAACACAAAGCATTGTATTATTAGTAGAACTAATCAGGAACTTTGCAATAAAACACAGTTTAACTGAAAACTGCTAGTTTGTTGAGCCAGAAGTTTTTCACTCTGAACATCCCAATGAACTCACGCTGAGTCCCCGGCAGCATTCTCATAGATTTGCCCCAGGGTCACAGATGCTGGCGCCTACTGATGCTGGTTGTTCTGCTCAAGTGACAAGGCCCCTGGGAGCTTTATGTCCTGGGATCTGGGCCATTCCTTTGCTGGGAAATGAGGCATTTGGGAGCTGCCTGCAACCCCATATAATTGACAGAAACATTGTTTTCACCAAGCTGACACAGTCACAAGAGCTTTTCACTCACTGCAAATTTTTTAAAATATAATTTGAGAATTAATTTTGACTCTCTCCCTTCTTTTCTCCAAAATGAAATTTCCTGTAAGCTTTTCATTAAGCTCCAACTACAAGAGCAGGATTTTAAACTCATATTCTTTAACAGAACAGACCTAGATGATTCATGAACAGCTGTGCTCTGCAAGAAAATGTTGGAAGTATAGTTCCTAGTGTTCTTAGGTCTTGATAATCTATGAATCTATGAAGACAATATAAACACTAGCAGATAATAGTATTGGCCTGTCCTTCAAAATTATTTTACTACCTGCCTTTATGATGTTAATTTAACTTCTCCAGTTCAGGTAAACTATTTGCCCATTATTCATGGCTGCATTTAACCCTTGCTATGTGTAAAATTCATATCATAGTATCGAAAGGAAGGCACTTTGCTTTCATAGATAGTAATTCTACTACTACGATATTTAATTAGTATTTTAAGCACGTCAGTGCTAGCAGAACAGCATATTCAACAAAAGAACAGCACACACAGCACTTCCAGGAATATGTATTATTCATTCAGATTTATTAAACTTAAAGTCAATGCATTTTAGGCAACTTTAAATCAAAGTGTAACCAGATATGAACTTTGTATATTGTAAAGTGACCAGCATGTTCAGAAGTATAATTTCATTACATACTGCAAAACAGTGCTTCCAAAATCAAATTTTATGTAATCCATTAGCCCTAAAATAAAGGAGGACTCATTAAACAAAGTGCTCAGCTTATCTATTTATTGTAGTGAGTGTATTTTCTCATATGTTCAAAGGATAAAATTCAAAAGTAGCATTGATGCAGGACAAGGAAGCTTTCTGACATTTTTCTCCCACGCCCATGGGCAAGCCACCTAACCCCTGGTGAAGACACTGAACAACTGCAGGAATCCTTCAAGAGCTTGTCAACGCATAGCTCGTGTAACGTTCTAGCTATGCGCCTTCAGAAACCAATGGTTAACACAATGCAGCCACTTGGTGCGGGTAGTTATTCAAGTATGTTCGTATGCTGGTAGGCAGTTACTTTTGTGAAGCTGCAGGACTCAGCTCTACAGTTACTAGTATGTTTACATTGATGTAACTGGAGTCATGCTGAAAAGTACAATAATTTATTCTGCAGGAAAAAGTCATGCCTTAACTGAAAAGTTCAACTGATACAAATCCTGCATGTAAATAAAGTGGTCTGGGGCAGCTTCTTAGCTTGATATTGTCTCCCCGCACCGACACCACACCTCAGAATATGCCTCACAAGTAGAAATGGAAAGCACATTGCTAAAGCTGGCCATGTCAACTCAACATCACCAGAAAATTCCCCTATACAGTGCTTAGCTTTAATTACCTTTTCAGAGCTACTGCAGTCACTAAAGCAATACAAAAGGAATTAATTAGCATGAAAAGCCCATATGAAGATCAAGCTCATTTCTATGTGGTAAATTTGTCAGGTAATATATGGCCATTTCAGTTATTTTTTTTCAACAGTTGAAAGAATTTCTCCTGTCAGACTTCAACTTGAGTCTGAAAAATGTGTGTGAATGATGTTTCTTTCATTTGGCTACATAAGTCACCATGAAACAGATCTTACATTCACTACGTCTATAAAGTATTTTGGTTGTACATACCTGGTTTCCATCAATAGCATAGTCATACTTGGTTGCATATACTTTCCCCACGGATACGGCAATAGCGTAAGCAACAATAGCAATGGAAAAGGAGGCTGCTATCATCTGGGAAAACAGGCTGACATCTGGAGGTGCAGGAGGCAAAAATCTAGCATTTAGAAAATATATTAGTGTTACCAACTTTGATCAAATTCTGTTCTTACTAGAATTGTTAAGGAGTTTGAGGCAGAGGCATACAGGTTGTTTGTAAAATGAAGTGTAATGTTTCAAGTTAATAAAAAGGTGGAAACAGCCCACTGACATACAGAACACGCTTATCTAGCTCACCATAGCCCAAATCCTGATGCTATTAGTCAGCAACAAAGCTCCCATTGTTCTCAGCATGACTGAGATTTGGCCTTATGATAGCAAAGTGAAAAAGTACATTTTTGAAGCATTGAATAAAGGATGTATTGAATAGTATGATGAATTATATAAATATGTTAATGACACTTCATACTATTGTTAACATACTTCTTCAGAAGATCTCAAAAACATTTTATCCCCTACTGTGTTTCCACAAATTTTAATTAATCAAGCCCTGAATACCAAATGGAATGTGAAGGTTACTACTGTGAAGTGCTCTGAATCTTTCAAGTGAAAGTCTCTACCAGTGTAATCCTGAACATCTTTGCTCCTATGACTATGAAGTTATCCCAAGATTGATTGGGATAACAGTAGTGGCATGAATATGACCTGCAGTGGGATAACTCAGGTCTACAGAAATAAAATCTATGCAGAATTTATTTATTAAAAATAGTTTAATTTTTTTTTTCCATTTTCTATAGTCATATATTCACTTCATGAGCATGAAGCAATTAATTCTCAGATGAACTTCATGAATCAGATAGACATTCCTAAGCCCATTTTACAGATGAAGGAAAGCTAGGCAACATATGTAGGTGGCACAATTGACAGAGGCAGAAGTAAAACTCCGGAAATCTCCAGCTCTGAGTTCTAAACTCAGGTTACAGTTCTCAGTATCTCTTTTATGTCTTTTCTTTTACCACTGTCATTTTTAGCTAATTAAAATAATACCTATTTCCCAGAAAACAAAAGCACTCACCCTCTTGGAATGCTCTTAACAATGCCTGCATTGTATTTTTTTTCCAAGTCAGCAGCATATGAAATGCCAGTGGCTACTATTGTCTGTAATAAAATAAAACAACAGTTTTAATACTTAAAAAGAGCTCTTGCCTTCCTGTAGCTAGCCCCATCTATTTTATCTGTTATCAGTTTTTGTTATGCTCCTTTGCTTACCACAATAACTTCTATTGGTATAGGTATCGGTATCTTGTGTTTGAATCGATCGTTTATTTCTTTAACTACCATGCAGACAAAAATGGTGAGGAGTCCAGCAATAAGATCTGCAATGTTGGTGGTACCAATTTTTTCAAATGTTTCAATAAGAGTCTGAAAAATAAAAATGACAACGTAAAACATGCCCATGACCACTTGAAGGATGTGAAAATACTCATGAGAAGATCCAGATGCATGGGGGTTTGGAAGAGGTTGAGTTACTTTGTTCAGGCCTGGAGGAGCCTGAAGGTAACGTACTGTCAAGTTGCTACAGAATCAGTGAATGGATTTAATGATGAATTTAAGTGAAAAAAACGTAACTGCAAGAATTGTCCACACAGCGGGCTTCTGCTTCCTGATTTCTAGGAAATTAATACTAAGTAAGAAGAGCTAAACCCCTAGATGAGTTTAACCTCTACCTGTTCTTGGAACAAGGAAGGGAAGATCTATAGCTTCTTCACTTGTCCAAATACCAAGAGAGATCCTCATTTTTCTATTCAAAAGACAGCTAGCAGACCCATGGGCAAAACTCTGGTTCACTATGTGCCCGGTACATATGGTCTGTGGACAATATGTTTCCTATTTCTACTGTTGACATCCAGAGAATCAACACGAACATGTGGGTCCTGCCAGGCCATGGAGAATCCTATGCTTGAGAAAAGCAGTCACCTTACCTTACTGTATATTAACCCTCCCAGCAGAGTTCAGTCCCAGGCTGGAGGACACTCACAACTGGGCTGCAATAGGCAGCTCCCTTCTCCACCCTTGCTATGCCCTTGCTTGGTCTTATTGTTTATTGCAAACAAGTGTACAGAGAAAATATGAAGGGCTGATTACAGAAAAGCTACAAATTCTCCTCTGTCCTCCTCCTAGACATCAGGGTAATTCTCACTTGCCCCAGTCTCCAAGAAAATTTAATTTATCCATGCATAGTGAAGCAGCTTTAACAGAATGATCTCGCAGAAAAGAGGTTAGAAACAGACTTCTTACAGCCTGGTTAGCTCCCCAAATACTGAGCTGTCCGTTTAAAGGCAAGGGGAGGGTTGCAGCAGCAGTACCACTACTACCATTCTGAAAAGACTCTGGTTTTCAAATAAAACCTCTAAGTGCTTAATCAGCTATGTTTTCTAAACTACAGAAGAAACCTTCCTGAAGCACTGAATCAGATGCCTTTCTTTGGGTGACTGAAGCCATTTCTTGCCCATTGTACAGGTTACCAGGGATGCCATTCTTACTGACCATCTCTTCCACTGCTCCACAGGGGAACAGTAACTTCCTGACTTTGGCTTGTGGACTCTGCTAATGTTGGATGCTTAGTGTTGCAGTTTGTTAAACACCACTTCTGAAGCCAGTCCAAAACTTGCTGAAGCTGACACAGCAAGTCACTGGTTGAGCAGACCAAAAATCACAACTTCTTTGCTCTACACACACCTGCAAACTCATTGACTTGGCTCACCTGTAACAACACAGAAGCTTTGAGCTTTAACCTAAAAACTCAGCATTTCACTCAGACTTGTAGGAGCTGGAAGAACCATGTAACTCCTTTTCAGAAATACTTTCTACTAGCTCTAAGCTCTGCTCTAAGCTCTATTAGATAGCAATTTGTCTCATCTAACTTTCTAACTTGTGTTTTGAGGAAAAAAAAATTCATTAATTCTGAAAAGGCCCATAACATAATTCTAATAATGCTAATCTAGATGTCTAATGTGTTTTGCCGGTCTGATTGCTTGAACTGGCATGAAAAATCTGTAAATACTTTTTTTGTGTGTGTGTCAAGAACAGTCTCTTTTAAAAACCTGTTATTCTAATGTGAAGTGCTATGGAAGATCTAAAATACTATGAACCTCAATAATTTCATTCTGAAGTCAGTGACAAAACTCGATAATATTCCTGGGGAAGGAGACTACTCTGTAATATGAGACCTCTAGGAATTCACTATTTCTGTAATCCAGCCAAGACATTTCTCCATTTGATCATTTTCTCTAAGACCAACAAATGGAATTGTAACAGCAACGTGTAGCCTCACCTCAGCTAACCAGTAGGTACCTGGCCAAAGGGTGGGAATCCACATCCTTCATTAGGCATTCACAGGTACGGCTACAGTGTGGAAAGCAGAACAATGCCCTTTACCAGAATGACCTGCTGGTCTAAGAGTAAAGAGGCTTGGGAACATCAGCTTTGGGAGATGACCTGACAGTGTGAAGAAATGATGAAGTGCCCTTCACAATAAGCCAGAGAGCAAGAGGTGGGACAAAAAGTAGTCTCCAGAAGTGACAAACTAGAGAAGAACTGTATTGCTGGATAATTACATTTAAATTTTATGTGAAAAACTGCTCTTCCTGACAAAAGACTTCAAGATGGCAATTAGACTTTCTGTCTGGGGAGCCCCAAAAGCAGCTACTTAGAGCTCCACAGCTATAAATGAACAGCTGCACATCTTCATGAGAGTGAGAACTAAAGAATGTCCTGTACTTACCACCATATATACGAACCATTCCTGTATGAAATGGAAGCAGAAGGTAAACAATTATATAAAAATTCTGGCATAAAACCAAAATAGGTCAGAAGGGCATACTTACATATATTATGGAAAGGACACCATTATAGTTTTTAGTTGAAACATTTAGGACTATTTTCAATTGTGACACAAGCACTTGAAAAGCAGCTGCAGTTGTGAATCCCCGAACTAGTGGATCTGCAAGGTACCTCACAATGAAGCCAATCTGAAGGACTCCAAATATTACCTGGAAAAATCATGAAGAATACCAGCTTGCTAAACAACAAAAAGGTGCACTTTTATTTGATGATTTCTTATGCTTTGTTCTTTTCTCTTTGTTGGTATAGAGTCTTAGGGACATCTTCCCCCGTTGCAGCCTAGTGTAGCTTAATATCATGCCATTCAAGGAAATAAAGGAGACCTGAAGAAATGTGTGAAAGGATGCTCCAGGACATGCACCCTTAGCACTTAGTTTCATGCAGGTCCCTTGGTCTGCAATCACAGGGTTATTCTCTTGTCTCTGCTCCCAGTCATGCTGCCACAGACTCTGCCCAGGATAAGAAGAATAAACGCCCCAAAGCTCTTCAGAGTTTGAGATTACTTTCCTTCAATTTTACGGTTTACTACAGGAAAGTGTCTTATTGCCCGAGTAGGTATTTCCATGCCATATGTTTTCCCATTAAAATTAAAGCAGTATCAACCTTGTGTCTTCAAGCTAACTATTTTACCTGTAAAATTCCAACCAGAAATGTGAGGGTACTAGCAATCAGCACTCTCTGTGCATCTCTGGACTGAGTGTCTATCAGTATCCCAGTACCGTTAGTCCCTGTAGCATTACTGCCGTCTATGAGAAAATTATCATCAGGGGCCATGTTCAATACAACAGATCCCACCATCAAACTGACTACAGGGAACGGACCTGTAATGACAAACAGAACACACTAAAGTTTAATATACATCAAAAAGAAGCATTTATCAGATTAGAGAAGCAAACTGTAAATCAGAAAATCCATTTAATATTTTAACTGGGTTACATTAGTAGTATTAGGGGGCTGGGAGCCACAGGCACTGCAAACATGACACAAAGATATAATTCCTTCCTTAATAACTTAGTGTCCATACAGGTGCTGTTTCATGCTTTGCTTAAGCCAGTTTAGGGCTGTATGAAGGCAAAAAGGGGCAACATGTTCCAACCATCTCCAGCACCATAACCAGACAAAACAGGTCACTGATCCAGCTGAAAGCAACCTTTTTTTTTTTTTTTTTTTTTTTGTCATAGTTACTTTTCAGCTGATCCAGATTGCCACACAGTTGCATGGTGCACGGTGGTTGCAGGAACATGCACCAAGGGGTAGGACCACATCTTTTGACAGTAGTGTGGTATTACATTGGCTAAAGATGACTGAAACTATATTTTGGGAAGATGAAGAGAGAGTAAGTGATCGTTGTGTCAGCAACACACAATCTAAAAGTAACCGCATTTGTTGCAGTTATTTACTAAAATTATGCAGAAAAGGAAAATGAGACAAAATGTCTTGAAGGATAAGTTAATTTTATAGACACCTTAGAGGACACTTCATGAATAAGAGTATTGGAGAAAGCATAAAAAGGAGCGTTTGATAATGTAGGAAGTAGGAATGTCAACATAAGTAGAGGTGACAACTCAGACCTGGATAGCAAAGGTGAGCTGCTAGGCAGAGTAGGAAGAGGCTAACAAAGTGGAGAGAACATACAGAAGTATTTGATGCAGCAGAGAAGAAAGTTGGTGAAAAAGTGTAATATGATGCCAAAGCTTTGGGAGGGGAAAACAATCTATTCTTAGGAGCTATGAACAAGGAAACACTGTATTTTGTTAGAATGAAGAAAAAGAAACTTCAGTGATTGAGCTGTAATATGAATTTTAAATGTGAGAACTGACAGGAAATAAACCCCATATTTTAAAGAAAGTATTCAGAAAGAATCAACAAGGTTTACCCATAGCCTTGATGTGAGGACCTAGAGCGAGGCTGGAGGGGACACACAGGTTCTGGGTCTCCACGACAGGCAAGAAGGTGATATTGTCCACAGTGATCAAAAAAGGATGCAGCAAGGAAGGCTTGTAGAGAAGACTAAGAGCTCTGTTTTAGCCATCTTGAGCTTTAGCTGATAGACAAAATGTCTGTTCACATTGCCTACTGAGGCCTTGATCTTGTAATTTCTTGCATAGAGTGTAGTCAAAGACAAGATTTAAACTTCAGCATAAATGCAAGCAAAAAGCATGCATGGGCACAACTGAAGCTAGCTATTATGCACAATTGCCTGGACAGAGAAGAATAAGCCTTAAGTCCCCCAAACCCACCAGTATTAATATTCAGCACAACCAATTTGGTTGAGAAAGTAGTTATCTTGTATGAAATATGGATGTTCACAGTAAGGATTAACATTATGTAATAGATCATTCACTGTAACTTGAATACATGCAGTTACCAACTGAGATGTGCCTTGATGTTCCCAGGAAAAAGTATGTCAGGATGGGAAAAAAGGCAGAATAGAGACCATATCCAACAGGAACTGCAACCAGCAAAGCATATGCCAAACCTGAAATGATAGATCATCAAAATATCAGATCTAAAATCTCTCAACAAACTAGAAAACTATCCTACTTATAGATAGAAATTTCNGATCTAAAATCTCTCAACAAACTACTATCTTGTCTAGAATAGACTTTCAGAAAGATTTATTCCTTTTGTCCAATTTATAATGTATTTTGTCTGTAAATCAGCTGCAAGCACATATGTGAGTATGGATGACTATACATTATTGTATATCCCACACTGGTAATTGGATGAGTAAGTACTGACAGATGTTCCTAGATTTGTACTGGTAGCATAAAACATAGGCTCAGATGTGAAGCTTAAGTGGGGGAACACTGTTGCAAGAGTGAATGGTCTGCCCTTTAGAGAAAAGGGGGATATGTGCAGTGTCCTACTTATAGATAGAAATTTTAAGCACAGATTCTAAATTATTGCATTACAAATATGCTTCAGCCCTTCTGAAAATCAAGCCACTTTTTTTAGGCTTATAAAATTAAGTACCAAAAGTAAATCATACAAATTTGAGAGTTTTGATCCTTATCTTCATCTTCCTTTTTACACCTGTGCAACAATCACATCCAAAAAACAACAAAGGAAAAAAAAAATAAAGACAAAGAAAATTTGCTTTCAGAGCCTGGTTAGCTCCCACTGCAGAGTGTACTATTCTCCTTCAAAGATACCACAAAAATGTATCAGAGCTCAAAACAATTGACGTCCTGGTCATACTGCTCTGACCGGGGGGAGGACTGCGTGCAACATACACAGTTGCTGGGAGTGAGGGACTGCAGGCACTTCACGATCCCAGAAGCCTCTTTTTTGGCAACCATTTTGGCCAATTTTCCCTGTATCATGATTTAGAATTCTAGAGTTATTATATTTTTTAAAAAATTACAACTAGATTTAGATTCACACTAATTTGTTTAGTTTTTTTTAAATACGCAGGGAGATGAGAGACCAAACACTGTATTTCAGAAACCAGTTTTACAAGTGCAATCCAAGTGCAATCTAACTGTGAGAAAATCAGGCCCCACTGTAAAAAATAGAAACGTGGAGGTTACAGTAAGAGGATAATAGCTGTTATAAGTCATATGAAAAGCCCATCCATCCCAGTTCATTTTAAAAAGGCAGAGGAATCCTGTGACTGCAGCACTACCTTCGGCAGAGATCTCCCAGCTCTGACACAGACTCTGGAGGACTGCGGACAGATCACTTTGTTATTCCTCAGGTCACCCTTTGCCCAGGGCAGCAGTTTGTAACACTTCTTTTCTGCCAGTCTGTGCCTTCCTAGCATGCACCAAGGGAACAGACAGGAGGGAATACTTGTGGCTAATTGGGAATGCGCAAACTGCTTTCCTTGTTCCCAGTGTGAGTCTTTGCCCCCTGCTGCAAACACTTAAATTCCACTGAGGGAAAATGTGGGGTTGACACAGTTATCTTAACCTCCTCCGGTCCTGAAAAACTGTGAAAATAGTGTAAGAACACTATTGAGATGAAAGAAATTAACGTGCTGGATTGTGTCGGGGTTACAGCTAGTCTTGTCTTTGAAAGTGGACCCTATCAGCTGCCTCAGGCAGAAGAATAGTTCTGCCCTTTAAGTCTTTCTTAAGTAGTTTATTTTAATTATTTCTGCCACTTTTCTATTTGTTCATCTACTGAATGCTTTCCTAATAAATGGAATAAGGATATAAGGAAAAGTTAATCTTGCAAGCCGTGTGCTGTAACTATCCATCAAGTTTATAAATTTTTTTAATGGGAATATGCCATCAACTCCTTGAGGGTTCTTTTCTGCAGATATCTGAACAGTCTTATGGGCCAAATTTGAAAGGAGAGTAGATATCAAGGTTGCATTATTTTGGGGCAATAACTAGATTTTTCTAGGCAGCTGCAGGAGAGCTATAGGGTCAGTTAACCATGAAAGAGAAATAAGACCACATGGCCTATCTGATTTATCACAATGTAATTAAAATTTTAAATACCAAAATGAATACTCTTTAAGAAAAAGGCTCGGGAAAAATGTTAAATACATCTTGATAGCACATCAAAGAAAATTTAAATCTTCAAGCGAGCAGACAAAAAAAGGAATAAATTAAACCTATCAATTATTCAATGCAAAATAATACCTAATATCTAGTATTAAATAACAACTCTCAGATTTGTAATTCCACCTGCATAACATCCCTGAGTTCAGCCGGCTCCCTTACAGAAGCGCCCTCGAGAACGGAGGGCCGCCATGCCTGGCGGTACCTTGCAAGGTGGCGACGAGGCCGGTGCTGATCCCAGAGATGACATCACTTATCAGCCACTCTTTCACCCGGTAGTTGGGCAGCCACTCCAGGACGGGCAGAAAGGACTTGGCGATCTGGAAGGCCCTTTTTCTCGAACATCTGTGAGAGAACAAGTGATAAACGTACCCCATGGGGCTGCAACTGGGAAGCCTCCACCCACCCCAAGCCGACAGACAGCTGGGGCAATGCACGTTTCAAGAGGCAGAGACTGACACGGTCGTGTCGTCCAGACAAGGATGGGGCATGTATTGGTGTCAGAAGCGCTGTCTCCTGAAGGAAGCACCCTACGGCCAACTGCATCCAGGTGCTTCGCTAGGAAGGGAAGCAAGGATCAGTCTATCAGCAGACCGGCGGGTTTGGGGCCGCTTTATCCATCGGCGGATGGAGTTAATCGGCGCCGGGACAGCGCGTCCCCC
>VXBL01007345.1:446182-456540 GCA_013400195.1 Aramus guarauna | reverse complement strand
CCGCGCCGGCCCCGGCCCCCCCCCCCCCCGGGCCCCGCCACTCACCTGCAGGCCACCTGCGCCCGTTCGCGGAGCGTGGGCGGCAGCGGCGGTCGCCGCTCGTTCTCCTCCTGGAAGCTCGCCTCGCTGTAGATGGGCCGCGCCACCACGTAGTGGCTGAGCTCCGCCAGCGGCTNGTTCGCCCTCCCCCTCCGGCCCCGGTGGCCCCCTCGCAAGCCCTGCCCCGGGCCGGCGCGCTCCGGAGCGACCCTCCCAGCCCCGCGGCGGCCCTCCGTCCGTCCCCCTCCCCCGCTCCCTCCCCCCCAGCACCTCCCGTCCCCTCGGGGCCGGGGGCTGCATTTCAAAGCCGGCCGCCCGGCAGGCATGCCGCCCGGGAACAGCGCGGCATGAGGGTCGTTGTCGGGGAGAATCACTCTCGGCGTGTGGAGCGGGGCTCTCGGCACGCACACGAACCCCACCGCAGGGGGATGGTCTCGTTCCCACTCACCAGCTGCCCCGAGGAGCCATCTGCCCAACACCGGCCTGCGAAAGCACTCGCTGTTAAGACGAGCCCGAGGGGACAAGATAGCACTACGCGCTCCACGCACTGCTTGGCCCACATGGAAACCTCCTCTGAGCTTCCAAAGCCCTGCTGCATCCCGTGATCCAAGCTTCGGGAACCAGCTCCGTGCAGAGATGCAAACGCCTTATAAACTGCATCCACTCTCTGAACCACCCCTGGGCTCAGCTGGTTACCTCGGCGGGAAGAAGTGGTTCGGAGCCTGCAGGGTCTTTGCATCACGCCTGAAATGACAGGAGGGGGCTTGGGGCTGCAGCTTCTAGCTTGCCCAAAGAGGGTTGGAGGGAATGAACTCCCTGGCAGCCCTGCTGTAATTTAGGATTAGAGATAAGACTGGGGCTGAAAGACTCAACCCTGCATGTGAAGTACGTCCGGCTACATTGCAGCTCTTCCATGTTACATACGGAGGACGACCTAGCAAAGACCTTGCAGGAGTGAAGTGAAGCATGTGTCCTCCTCACCCCAGGAGACGCTTTAAACTGCGAATCAGTGCTGATGTTTTGGCTAACACCAAAGAGGCGCTGAGGGCACCTGCTGGGGATACTGCATCAAGCAAAATTTGTGTTCAATGAACTGCTCAGGGATGGATATTCTCCATAGTCTGGGTTTCAAAATGTTTCAGTACAGTCCCAACTTCAGGCATGTTGAAGCCAACATTGCTAAACTGGAAAGAAGCTACTTGCTGAAAGTATGTTTTGTACTGTAACACAGTTCCGGCTTTCTAATTCTGCAACAGGCAGAACTCTCAGAAATGTGTAGGTAAACCGCTGCGGTGCTTTGATCCAAGCAGCGTTGTATCAGGCAGCGAAACGGCTGGCTTCCTAAACTGAGTCCCAAAGTTTTGTAGAAACTCATAAGCATGGCACTGGACCGAGTAAAAGCTGGCAGTTACTGTCTAGCGGCAGGACTTTGTGTTTTAAGGAAAGCGGTCTTATGTAAAAGTTCTTCACTCCAGAGTGGGAAAGCTGTAGAAGCCTCTTGCTAGCAGATAATACTACCGGGAAATGTAATTAATGTTGGAAAACAGGATAGTAGCCTGATTCACTTAGACATATATTAAAGCACATACAGAAATCTGAGCTGGCATCAAAACTGAGTAATCTATTGAGTTACAATCCACTCCCGAGAAAAATGGAGTAGCATGAAAAGTAGTTTTGAAATCTTAACTTTGAAAAGCTGTTGTGGTAACATCTGAATGCACAGACAATGAAAGGACTCCAGAAGGTATAATGGCTTCTAGGTTAACCATTAAAGCAAAGAATAATAGCAAAAACATTTGCAGGAACCCAACACAGATGCCCTACACGTACAACATAAACTCAATTTTCAGGACTGGATGCATATTACATATTATTTTCTCCCAGAATATCTGCAAAACTACAATTCTCTTATTATTTATGTAACTAGGATTTTAGAAGAGAAGTGGGTGATATCAGGAAGAAAAAAGTCACACTGAACATGGCAATTAACACTGGCAATTAACACTACAGTCAGAAGAATCTGGATCGACTGTAACTCGTGCTCCTTGCAAATTAATTTCCTGCCGCACGTGTCTGCCTGAGTGGAACTCCAGGGTCAGATCGCAGGTGATGAGGTGCTGTAGGATCAGCAGCAGATCATGTACAGATGAGAACTCTGTAGGACCATGCGTATTGGCAGGACAGAACTGTGCACCTCTGAGGACAAGAAAAGCTCCATTTGCGTAACACAACGCATTTACCAGGATTTGAAAAGAGATTATCTGAGGAAGAGAATAAAGAATGCAAACCTAGGTCAGAATGGATCCCACAGACAGAGACAGATCTGTGTGAAATCAGAAGCAATGAGTTCCTCAACTGCGATGCTGCCGACCCCACTCAGGATGCTGCTGACCCCACTCAGGATGCTGCCCTGCGTAGCATCCCCTTCCCCAGGAACACTAACGCGTCCAGCTAGAAGGCAGGCTTTTCTTTCTTGTTTTGTTAGCTTGAAATTGACATCAGTCTTCTAAACCCTTTTGTTCACCTTGTTATTTGTTACTATTTCCCACTTAGATCCTGTTCATTTTGTACATGGTATGAGATAAACAACCTGGGATGGATACACAGCTTGTTTCCAAGTCCCTGCTTACAGTACCTCTGTATGCTCTGTTCCCCACTCCTTAATTCTAAATGCCTAAGTCATGTCTGGAGAAGAATCAAAGCCTGAGATTTTGTCCTTACTGGCCAAAAATAACAGTTTCTCTCTTCCTTCCTCTTATATTGCCTCTTTTCTGTACCATGCCTTAAACTCGGAACGAAAGCAGCAGTTTAGCACCTTCCCAGCCAACTTCATTTCTTCTTCCACAGTCACGGGAATGTGGGTTTAAACCCCAGGCTAAGTAAGATGCAGAACATGCTCTCGTTTTCTAGGTGAGCAGCTATTAAGCTATCTCACAAAGCACAATTCTCACTAAGACGACTGCCTCTTCTGGCTATGTTTTCAAAAGAGAAGAGTGAACCCAATCAGACTACACAGACAGTCTGATCTCAGGCAGCAGAATAAAGGAAAGAATTTAAGCTATGACTTAAACAGCCATAGCTTAAGCTGCAAGTCTTGCAGACATGCTTTTATTACAGCTGCAATTGGCATCCAATTTCCAGACAAATGAGTTTTGAGAGATCCTGCCCATTTTCACTGTCCCTAGTCGGTGGCTTTGGTATCTCCTCACTTCCAATGCACATGCTAGCACTAGTATCTAACTCACCCTACTCACTAAACATAGGGGGTAGGCTCCCGCTTGCTAAACCCTGATGTACCCAAGTGTGTTTGGGAATCTGAACATCCCAGACTTGGTTGGGTCGATGTAGACTGAGACCAGCTTGGTAGAGTTCAGAAGGGAATCCTGTATCACGTATAGTCCCGGTCTGTAGGAACGTAGCCTGCTCCCCCCTCCACTCAGCTCTGCCAAAGCTGAGGATGGAACAGCAACATCCTTTGGGGCAGACTTGCACTCGCAGGTGACAATAGGAATTTCCTATGGACCACAGTTGTATTTCAGAGTGATGGACACAGAACTAGAGGCACTCTCTTATTTTCCTCAGAAATACACCTTGCAACACCCATCACTATTTGCACGATGCCTCTGGAGCCAAACAAGTATCACATTTTATCCTATAAACCAAAACATTCCACATTCTTCCTGAATTGGGGATGCTCAATTCCAGGACTATATTTTGAGACCTTACACATTTAATGTACTCAACAATATTCAGCACAGAGGACTGGAAAGACATAACTGACTTTCCAACTTTATCTGTAAAATGATTTGCATCAGGTTGCATCAGGACCCAGATTACAGTTGCCACTGGGATAAGCACTGTCCAAAGGCAAAGCAAAACAAGGGTTTCTGCCCCAAAGGAAGTGCTTACAAAGTAAATTTAGTATTTCAAGGAACACTCGAGAACTGAGGCAGTCATGTAATACTTCTACAATAACTTCACATTTGGAAAAACAAACTTAAATGTTATTTCAACGCTGAGTAAAAACCAGAGCTTTCACCCATCAAACCAAGCTAGGAAAGCGTGGTGTCTTTGCGAACAGGCTACGCAGCTAGGGACCACTGCGGCAGCAAATACATGTACTGCTAACACAAGGGTACGTTATCAGAAAAGCCTGTGCACAAATTATGTTATTGAAGAAGAGATACTATCAGATATTTGTTGCAAAAATAGAAAAAGTGGAAAACAGCCTGCCTAGCTAAGGGTGCTTTCATTTAAGGAAACATCGATGTATGTAGTTAGGTCTATTAATATTCAGGTCAGTTCTCATACACCCACCATGGCCTCACTGCTTGCTTGACTCAGCAGAAGGGGTTTATGAAAAAACCATGAAAATACATCTCAATTGTCTTTGAAAGCTACTGTCAGTTAAACCTGTGCAAATATTTCTAGAATTAGAACTCTCTCCTATGCTTCCCCACCAAAGTACTGAAAATGCACATTCCTACTTTTGTAAAAAGGGAAAAAAGCTCCAAAACAACCAGACAAATACTTTGACATTATTTAAAGTATAAAGAGCTCTGAAGTCCTACTTCTGGAGACACACCCAGAATTAAATCATCTGTCAAACAAGAGTACAGGAAGTAATTTCGATTCCATCAGTATTAGTGGAGACGTAACTTTTTCTTCAGCTCTTTCCTATAAAACAGGCAAACAGGACCAAAATCTGACCAAACGGCTTGAAAGATCAGGAGTTAAAACCATGAAATTTTGATTCATTATTTCCCTGTATAGCAATCATGACTTCAACATTACCAGTGAGAAAACTGTATTTAAAGTTGATCAACCTGGACTCCGGCAGGTTCTGAACTTACATAAAAGATTGTGAAACAATGTAAATGCAAAATATTCTGAAAGACTTGCCATCTACTGGAATTTCCATATATACTATTTAGACTGCTGATTTTACAAAAGAAACATACTTTCCAAGAATACAGTTTTACAAAGCAGGTATTACAAAATATTTTCAATCTGAGCAATAAAAGATTATTTTTAGGTAAACAAATCTGAGACTCCAAAGAGCCGAGCATGTGATAATGCAACTCAAACCTGTGGGACCACCCACAACAGACAAGTAGAAAAATGATGATTGTCATATTCTACTCCGGGACAGGGAAATCTGGTTAAGTGATAGAAGTAATGGACATGACAGAAGAAATGACTGGAGGCCAAGTAGAGAGTCTGTGGGTTTTAAGCAATCTCTAATTTTAAATTAAGGAAACATTCTCTGGGGGCTGATATGCAGGGGTTTGGTTTTAAGCTGCTGTCTCCTCCATCCAGAAGTGGATCCCTGTTTTCCACACAGCCAGCAGGACGCTGCTAGGCTGAGGCAACCGATACAATTACAGAGGGCAGCGTGCAAGTACCACGTGTTGAATCAACGTCGCATGTTGAAAAACACCAGGCATCATTTCAGCTTCTGAGGGGAGCAGCACAGAGCACAATGCACATCTTCAAGCTGCCGTCATGCTCTACGCAGCAAAAATTACCATGAAACATACAGACCTCCTTCTCAAGGAGAAGTGTTGATACAATCAGTGCATTCCAACTACCTAATTTTTTGTTCCATGTTATTTTTTCTAAGATAAATCTTTAGGGACAAAGAGTCCAGTGCATGGTATCTTTCATTGTAAGTTGCTAATTATCTACCTAATTATTTACTTGTACTATAGGAAGAAATGCTTGAAATTTAATGAGTAGATACCAACAGTAAATAATAAGTATTATTTGCTTTTGTTCTGGGTCTTTAAGAAAAACAGGTGAGCTTTTAGTCCTGTTATTAAAAACAGCACTTGCTGTTACAGCTCTAAGGCTTCCAACCATCACCTTTAGATCAGACTGAAGATACATTCTGCCACAATTTTAAGTATTTCAGAAGGGGGGAGAAAAAAAAAAAAAAGATGCATTCAACTACATCACCTAAACCTGTGTGGATGAGGGTATTAAAATCTGTACCTTTTCCTGCAAGTTTTGATATGAATGAACAAATGTCCAGTGTCATAGAATCTGAGAGTACATTCTGTACTACTTCAGCAAGGATGAAGCATTTTTTAAAAACATATACATTTTTATTTAGTATGTTATAGTACTTAATACACTAATGTTTAAATTCTAAGCTAAACAAATCCTCTTTCCAGAGCAAAACTATCCCTATGAAGGCCGTATTTCCAAGAAAAGTTAAATATCATCAAGTTAGAAGTGTATTTTGTTCTTTGTGCGTATACCTATTAACTCTGATGACACAGTATATTGGGAGATATTTACATTAATAAACCCAGAAACTCCTGAACTTGAACAATTCCTTTAATACAACAAACAGATCCAACCTTCAAATATAAACTGGAACCAACTAACAAAAAAAGAAACTCAGAACAACTTTCTGAATGCCAAAAAGGGCTTATGCAAAACAGTGCACATTTATTCAAGGTATCGTATCCATGAAAACAAAACCAAAACAAACCCAAGTATCTACATTTAAAAAGAATTTTTTTACTTAGCAAGGCAAAAGAAGTTAGGTGGCACATACAGAGTGAACAGATGTAAACAGGGTAAAAATATAGAATGTTAGTACTAACCAACCCAAAACTTTGGTTTTGAAAACTGAAATAACCCAGTATATTAAAGAAAAGTAAACCAGAGGCATGCAAAATATTATTTGTTACAAAACACTCATCCATGTGGCTAAGTGAAAGTCACACGCTAGTGAGATGGACTTAGAACTGCAGTTTTCCTTCTTTCTTTGTTTTCCTTAGATTGATTGTCATTCAATTTTCCACTGAAGTGGAATTGCTGATGAAAAGCTTTCAGCCTTCTTCAACCCACTGGTAACTGAATTTTTGAAGACTCCAAACAGGTGTTGCAAAGGAGGTTTGGGTAATTTTGTTTTTGTGATATAGTGTGATATACAACCTTGCTCAAAAGCTACGAGCAAATGGTGCATGATGTGTTACCATTCTGGAAGGCAAAAGCTTGGAGAACAGTCAAGTTGGTCCAGATGGAATTGAAAGATTTTTGAGTTTCTCCTCACAAGAGCAGTGACAAACTCCATGGTACATTAGGTAAGCCACTTAGCATTTTATTTGCAACACAGAATATTTTGGCAACCAAGATATATTAGAGGAATCTGGATAGTGACCTGCAGTGCATGTGCTTTTCAGAAAAATCAAGTTTTGTTTCAGGAGCCTAAACAGCACGAGGCTTTTCACACTGAAGCAATTGTACTGATGCCCTCTGTCCTAGATGCACCTACAGGTCTTTCTTGTCTTCTGCTTCATTTAAACTGCCCTGAAAAGAGACAGACGAAAAATATTTTTTTATGTTTGGCAAGATAGAAACCATTGACTCTAGATGCCACATTCTGTCCCCTTGCAGTTGTATCTGATTCATTCACTGTACACCCCTCAAAGCTGCAGTCCCATCAATGCCACCCCATGTAACACGTGCATTCTGATCCTAGGAGAGTAGCAGCCGAGCATTAGCAGCCTGCTTCTGCTCCATGTTCACGTTACGGCTGAAACGTGCAGCAAACTGAGCAGAAAATGTTTTCTGCTATCAACAGTAGCTGCATCTACTGTGTGCTCAGTACCTTCTGTTCTTTCCATTCAGAGGTGACCACAGAAAACTGTAAGGATGTGTGTTCTAGACCACAAGGCTGTTAGAAATGCAGCAGGACTACTACGGTTCATTACACAGGGAAGCACAACAAAGACAGGACATACATGGTGGTCTTAATTCCAACACAGAGATCAGTTGAGCAATCTCTGTAAGAATATAGGCTGAGGCTATCAGTGAATGGCTTTACAAAGTACAGGAAAAAGATTATAACCAGCTCAAATTTGCCTTTATTATTTATTTTATTAATACAGGAGCAACAAACAGGTCTTCTTGAAAAGCTGGTCACCATAATTTTAATATCAATCACTTATTTTTTCCCAAGATCATTCCTTGTAAACAGACTAACTTTCATTTTTATGGAATTTTGGTTAAACTCTGAGGCAGACATCAGCCATGGAACATAAAACCACCTGTCAGACTTAGAGAACAAGCAGGGCTCCCAGTTTTACCAGAAATAATTACTATAATGAGTATTATAGACATGCACATATGCTAACCCAATCAAACTGCTAAGTCAGCTATTGCTTGCTATGTTTCTTTTATTCTTATTTTGTACTTCAGTTTGAATTTTTATAGTAGCCTGGTTTTAGCCTAGGCTGTTTGTTTTGGTTGGGGTTCTTTTTGTGGTGTTTTTTTTTTTTTGTTCTTGCATATCAACAGTATTGCAACATTTATAATCCAGTATTGCAAAAGCATGTTTAGAGAGCAAACAAAATAAAATTACTCTTATAAAATGATGTATATACCACACACACACCACTCCTATCATTTTCTTAAAAGATTTCAGTTTGATCATCACATACAAAACCATCTGAATCTTATTTCCCAAGTAGCAGCAAAATCAAGTCTAATGATGACCTGAGCTTTGTCACCTGAAGTGCAAAAAAGAAAATGCTAATAGCTTTGCCATCCAGTCCCTGAAAAACAAAATTCTACTATTTTGCTGAAGTTTTAGGAGTGCTGCCCATTGTAACTTTAAGCTTTATTAAAGATTTTGGTAAATTCCCTTGCATAATAAATACCTAACAAGCAGCATTTTGCTGGTAAAAATTCAGAACATCATGCTCATGTAGTGATCCAGAACCACCTACCTGAAGTCGTTCATATTCTTTCATCAGATTATCATATTCTCTTCTAAGGCCTTCAGACTGCTTTTTAACTGCAGTCACTTCATTATTTGCCTTGTGGAAAGCTGTAAAATATCAGAATTAGTGTTTTAATTATTACTTGTATTCCAGCAGTTCCTGAGAGCCCTAGTTATGTATTAGGGCTCCACTGCACTAGACATTCCTTCCTCTAAAAAAGCTTAAATTTAAAACAGAGCATCACAGATGGACACAGGAAGAGATGTGCAGGACAGGGAGGGAAAAGAGAATGATTTGTGTTCAGGAAGAGCAGCACAAGGAATAGGAAGGGACTGTAAGAAAGGTAAGGGCAAGACCAATAAACTGTTGACAGAGGTGACAAGTTAGTGGTGACTACAATGTTCTGTCACACTGCAGAAGACAGAAAACTAAAACTCTACAACCCCCAAACCAAAACTGTCAGCCCTCTTAAAACAAAGAGGGAACTCAAACACTGGATGAGATTTTAGCAAAGCAGCTGAGGCTGTCTATAAAATGGGGGACGACGACGACATGACGGACTTGTTAAGCCCGTAGCTACAAGCATTCTGGTCTGAACCATGTATACCTTTGGGCGCTAGTTCCCGAAAAATCAGGACACAAGAGATTTGACCGCTTTCCTACATGCAAAAAGGAAGATTCCTTCCCCCAGCATTTCTGCCATTTTTAATTAATTTCAATGTATAGATTCAAAATCATTCTCACTTTAAAAGTCTGCAAGTGGTTTTCCAGTAACAGGACTTTTACCCAGCCTGAAATTCTGGTCTACTGAAGTTAATGACATTTACATCTACTGATTCCAATATGCTCAAAAATTCATCCCATCTCTTTATATCCTTTCTTTCATTTCCATACTCTTA
This sequence comes from Aramus guarauna, assembly GCA_013400195.1. NCBI lineage: Eukaryota > Metazoa > Chordata > Aves > Gruiformes > Aramidae > Aramus > Aramus guarauna. Next base: position 446,864 of record VXBL01007345.1, on the reverse strand, counting down.
GAGAGATATCCTTCATCATCTAGTACATTCTTGACAACATCAATACAAAAAATATTTTTAAAGGTTTTGGTATTTGGAATAACCATGATTTCTGCACATCTGACAAGTCAAACCCCAGTGCATTTATTCTCTCTCTCTCTAATCTTGCTGCTGTTTAAAATATTCAACAGTAAAATTTGGAAATCACTCCAAACTTGTGACAATTTGATAAGCTTCTAAATGTTAAGTTCCAGACAAAACACATATGCATATGCCATTTCACCTCTTCAAGAATCTGCTAATAAGAAAGATAAATTTTGCCTTTGTTTAAATGTTCTTGTACATATTTATAGTAAAAATTAACAATATCTCATTTCTGAAGAAGTTGTAACTCCATGTTATTGACCCAATATTACGTAGCTGCTTGCAAGCAGCAGCACAGTACTTTAGTTGCAACTAAAAACTACTGTATCTTTAAAACATGAATAAGATATCTAAAATTATCTGCAAACCAAGAAAGCAAACAAGCCACTGCATTGTTTCAATGTTTTGACCAAAACAGATGTATGACAGGAATACCTCACCTAGCCCTAGAAGAAGAAAAAGCAAAGAACAGATTGTCCTTTCCACCTGTGTTGGCCATAGACCAAAAAAACACCAACACCGTCCCCCCTCCACCCCCCCCCCCCGCAGCCACCCACCC
>VXBL01007345.1:411431-446165 GCA_013400195.1 Aramus guarauna | reverse complement strand
CCCCCAAACCCAGACTCATTCCTGTTGGGGCCACACAATAAAAAGGAGCATCACATCTTTGACAACGTGAATTTCCCCGCATGCCAACATCTCTGGATGTCTTCTGGTCAAGCAATGGAGACAGTCCATACATCACTGCTTAACTGTTTTGCCATTGCATGAACATAGCAGCGCAGCCAAGTCGATTGTACAGGTATATTGTCTGTCATATGGAACGTATCATATGAGCACTGATCCAGCAGAAAACAGAAGATCCTTTGTGTGCACAATACAGTCAGCTGTTATTTCTGGCTTCCATCTGGCCTGTTACTTTGCCTTACAGGAGGCAGAACAGCTGGACTGGCAGCAAGCAAAACCCAACAGCTGATTGTTCCTATCAATGAACAGGATGAGCAAGCAGGAGGTGAGAATACTGCTTCTATGTCAATGCAACTCGTGAGAGGAATAGTCAGTAAGTCCCAAAACCGGGATCCAGCCTCAGTACGGTGAGAGGTGGGCTGTCCTTTTTCATTCCTTCCCCCTTCCCTTCAAAGGAAAATCAACAGCATATTCTTAGGGCAGTAGGTAAACAAAGGCATTTATGGAAAACTTTATCCCTTTACACTTAATGTGTGACTGGAGGTCCATAAACTAATGTAACATGTACAGTCTGGGAGAAGTAGAGAACTTGTCCTTCCCTTAACACATTCTCTGTATCCTGTTCCAGGATAGATAGTTTACTTCAGATTCCTCTAAAGTCAAAACAAGTTGAGGAATAAAATTGCTCTAAAGAGGTTACCACAGCCCAGTAGCTGTAGCATTTCTATTTTCATTTCAGCAAGGATGGAGAACCAAACAGTAAACCAAAATTAAAACAGCACAAAACAACCAATGATTATTTGGGCATTTCCCTGCACAACTACTAGTCCTGGTATGACTAAATCACTTGACTTAGAGTGCTTGCTGCTAAGGAAACGATCTGGAACTTAAATTAGCATTGCTCACAATACAAGTCTAAAACCCAAATGATTTGGACTGGTCTAAGACTAAGAAAGATCCCTCTCTCAAGAGTCTTCAAGTTGAGAAAGAGCTATTCACATTTAAGAATTTAGGCATTGACAGGACAAAAGATTTGCTAACAAATACACTGTAAAGCTGGGAACACAACTCCAGTCAAGTTATTCCATACTAATTCTGAATTCTCTTCTTAAGATGTAATGGTCAGATAAAGTTTGAAAAGAAAAGGCAGAGCCAAAAAATTACACACAAATTTGTTCCAAGTACCTTTTGCAATCTCAAATGATATTTTGTTACAAAAGGGATGCTACAGCATCTTCAGATGGCATAAACAGCTTTGTATAACAAAACCATGCTTGCTGTATGCAGCGCCATCCCTTCGAATTAAATATGAATATCAACTCTTGTTGCATGTGACACTGTAAGCACCAAGGTTGTGATCTCACAGTGAAAAAGTAAGGTTAAGCAAGAAGGACTTTGTTTCTAAATCTCCCTCTGCCATTGGCTAAATAACATGAGACTGTGACCAATTCTTTTAACTTGTATCTCCTATTCCCGACTTACAAAAGCAAGCTGATAGTTTCGAATTTTGGGGTGGTTTTATTATTATTATTATTATTAGTTTGTATTTAAAAACTGCAGTGCTTCAGTGGAGCTCAACATCAATATAGTTTCCCTACATGGCAAACATGCTGGATCAGTGCTCATATGATACGTTCCCTACAAAGGCCAAGCTGAACTCTCCCTGGAAGTAACAGTTCTATGGAATGTATTCCCAATGTCGGCATTGCTTACATCTAACACCTAATAAAGTTAGCATTTGAAAGTTGTACATCTGTACATGCATACTTTCTAGAATAGTCATTAATTAAAAGCTATTTCAAAACCAGCCCTCCACATGAATTGTTGCTCTCTTACTGTCTCCTACAACACTATGCAATCATGAAACAAAAAGCAATCTTGTGACACATTCTGTACACAAAACAAATCTCATTAAAGGCTGCACGGAAGTTTCATCACAATTTCCTTGTGCCCCACTGTATGCCCATGACAACAATATATAAATAGAGAGTATTTTCAGAAAAAGTTGAACTAAAGTTCAAAAGCACCTAAACAACTTTGGTGAGTCAGTACGCACTTCATGAAGTGAAATCCTAATGGCAGAGACAAAGAAACATCCTTTGGGTTTTGCCTCAATGTGGATTACAGACTCAGTTTAAAGATGCAGTAAGGTCATAGCTCAGTAACTGCATACAGGTGCTGGGGACCATGATGCCCATTATGCTCCATCTGATGCAGGCAGAAGTTTTAAGAGCATGTCAAGCATGTCATTTGCCATGAAATACTGTTAGAAGAGTGAGGGGTCAACAAGCTGGACAGGAGTCCACCACCAGAATGTTCTGCTGCAAGACTTGATCAATACTAGCTGTTCTGTATAAACTTCTGTTGTGTAAATGAAGGTGTAGCCTTTACCAAACACTAGGACAGTGTTACCAAAAAAATGACCTGAGATAGAAGATGAAATAGTACAGCACTGCAGAAGTCTCCCTCCTGCCCAAAGGGTCCCATAACAACAAATGGACATTTCACACACCAGCATTTCCATGGTGTGGGAATCTGTGAGTGACTTAATGCACCAGAAGTCCTGTTCCTGCCCCACAACCCAAGGACCACTGTAAGGACAGCTGCTTTATGAAATTTCTCTCAGACTCTGACCTCATGTCCAATTGCAGATAGTTTGTTTTGTTGTAGCTTTTTAGATAATTTTCAAAAGTCTCAAAATGAAACAGTATCATAGCACCTCTTCTTTCCCGAGAAAATTGTTATAGGTCCAAGACCAGCAGCCATACTGAGAACCTTTAATTACCTGAACCAACATTTTTGTTAGAAATATGTCTAATGTATAGCAGGAGAAATATTCTCACATTTGCACTGGGTGCTTCTAGCACTATGTATACTTATTTCTAGGTATCAGTGAGACATTTTTCATAATATACAAGCATATCAATAAAATACCATCTTGCAACGTTTCTAAACAGTCATGTTATTACATGTCCAGGTATGCTAAAAATGGATTTAGGCTCTGAAAGTGCTAGCCCCACTGCTGGGTGCCTATAAAACCCCCAGTATGTGGGTCTGCAATAAAGTAATGAAGAACGTGCTCCCTTTCCTTCACTTCCACAATAAAGCAAAAAAGGACATCAAGAGGGACAGGAAAGTCAAGTCTGAAAAGAAAGCAAGTTTGGCTGAAATCTTTGTCACTCATTTCCAACCTTTCCTCAGATTGTAGTAATTTCACTACTCGGTCTCTTTGTCTTGTATTTTCATTCTTCCTCTCCATCTGCTCAGAGCACAGCAGACAGCAAAATGTTGTCTTAACTTAGGATTTCACTTATGGTTAAGTGGACAAAAAAAAAAAAGGTAGATTGCATTTCCTGTAAAAGGTAGAAAGCTGACGAACTAGAGATGAGTCTCCTGAAAGTCTGAAATAATCACTGTCTACACTATAATTTCAGTTAGAAATTAAGAATGAAGAGACATACAGTATTTTCTCTGCCAGAGGTTGTAAACACTGGTTCAAAATCTTACAGAAAATTTGGATGTCCCCTCAAGTCACAGCACTAATCTGATACTAAATTGCATTACTTAAACACGAAGCAGACTTACATTTAGGACTCCTCCTGGGTGCCAGTCTATTGAGGTAATCCACCTTTCAACACGCTGCCTACTGTACAGTAATATATCATCCTGCCACCATGCATAAGCAGCTTAACAAATGTATCTGACCAGAGCAATGGACATTGGAAACTGCTCCATCAAAAAGATTATACTTTTTTTTTTCATCCAAGCAGCAAAACCCCCCAAAATCCCAATCAAACAAGAACAAAATACAAATGTATGATTCTTACTGATACTATAGCTGAAAAACAAACAGACCCCCCAAAAAAAACAAGCCAGTAACGTTTTCCTTTTTACGCTAGTTTTGCCTTGTTTCATTATTAGGCAACACCCCCTGCACTCTTTGCTCCCCACTTCCCCCCCCCCCAAAAAAAAACAACAAAAAACACCAAAACCCAAACAATCCAAAATTTCATGAATTGGACTTTGTGGACACAAAGGAAAAGTTACTTTAGTCACGTGAGATCAGTGGCATGAAACAGTGTTAAAAAGAGGTAAACCAGCTTTTCAAGCTCAACTTCAATACTGTGTAATGCATTGCTCACACTTAGCAAGCATGAAACTCAACATTCACCTGTTCAGTTGCAGAAGTTGCAAAAGAAAACAGTAAATTCGATCCACATGGAATCACTAACACTCCACAGAAAACTGTGTCTACAGATGTGGCTATTATCAAGTACTTTAAGTTTTCTGGCTATCAGTTTGCTCAAAATAATGTAGAAGAAAACATACCAAAAAATAACACCATCTAGCTGTCAATGGTAATTAATGTAACCATGGGGTTTTCTGTTTTGGCAGTGAGGGGGATGGCATCAGAGGAAGGGTTGTAAATATTTTCCTATTCATTCCTTCAAAAGACCCTCTCCCCCACTTTCCCCCTAACAAAAGACTCAAGCATGCCTTAATTTATACATCTTTTGGATGGACAACAGCCCACAGGGAGAATGCAGCTGAAGCAGCATGTGGTAAATCTATTTATTCCTTTGTTTTCTCTAGCATTCCTCACCGAAAAGCTTACATTATATTAGTGTTACATACCACCAGTTAGTTTAAATAAAACATATGCATTTAAGTTTTTCATTGATCCTGTCACTTCAAAGGCAGTTTCCCCCCCTTTCTTTAAGAAAACAGCAGGAGAGGGAAAACCCACACTCAAACCTGCCTGAGAATGTGAACTAATGAGATCCTCTATTTAAAGATTCTTGTTGCTTCGAGCCCAGCTGTAAACAGCTGTTCTACATTTCTTGTTCGTCTTCCCAGTGGACAACGAGAAATTATTAATTTGTTGTTATTTTTACAGCTTTGTAGCAGTGTCATGCAATATGAAAGCCAGGCTGTGTTTTGATGACAACATGCTATCTGGTACCACAAAAATCTGTATTTTGGTACAGTCCGAACATGTGATTAATGATTACAAGGTCACAGGCAGTGTTATCTTAAAAACACTAATTTCAGATGAGCAGGTGTTCATAAGCATCACACACCTTGACAGATCCCAGTAAGACAGAACCAAGCAGGTAAAAACTGCTTCTATCTCAATTTGGGTTGCCAAGAAAGGAGTTTTGAAAACCTAAACCTTAAACACGGAAGCTGCTAACAGACCTATAATGTTACAAATTGCAAGCCATGTTTTCTTGTAGACAAATAGAAGATTAAAAAAAAACAAGCTGATACCTCTGCTGTAGGAGATAAATAAATTTAGAACACTAGTCAAGGACTTTTCTGCTATCTGACCAAACCCCTACTTCACAGAAAAACCCTCAACCACATACTTCCCCATTTTATACAGAGAGAGTGGCTGATACGTACAACATGAAAGATCAATGTGATGCCTATAAGTAACCTGCAATTGATTACATATTCTTGCCACGTCATTAATGAAGACAAGTCAACACCACTTAAATAATCAGTTTAATTTGTTAATAATTACAAATTAACCAAGGTGTTCAAATTACACCATGCACATTTTCATAATGAAAACATTTACTAAAATATGGGGATAGCAATGGCATGTCTTTCCAGTTCCTAGTCAAATGTAAAGAAACCCCAAGCTAAGTAGTCCATAAACTGGTGTAGTTAATGCTATACCTAGAATAAGTTTTTGACGTCCAGTGTTGAAATAATCTTTTTCTTAATTGCAAAAAAAGTTCTAACCAATACTTACCATTTGATGTTTTCTGTAGCTCTGCTTTCAAGTGTTCAATTTCCTTCTTCAACTTTTCATCAGTTGCTTCCACTGAGTCTTTCCTTTTACTGCTTCCTTTTGCACTCAAGGCCTATTAAAAACCACAGTTGCTACATTAATTTTGTCTTCATTAGTCTGACATTAATGCCAAACAACCAGAGAATGTCAGTCTTAATCTTGAAAAGTGACAGATTTTATCAAGTGCCAACATGACACAGGCACTCAAGTCATTCTAGGGGAAAAAAAAAAATTATTAAAAAAAATGCTCAATGTTTTAACTTGTCAGTAATGGCATACTTGTAATAGTGTGGTATTATCTCCTGTGTAAGAGTACTTGTATCTCTGCATTGAGCCCACAACCTCTGTTTAGGTTGTAAATGGCTCTTCCAGAAGACACACACTGGGACTGCAAGTGACAGAACACTACCATGTTTATGTGCAACTTGTTCTAATAATTTATTCTCATTTAAATCTTGTAATACATCACAAATCTCTCCTCGTAGGTTTGCAGCTACTTCTTCAATCTTCAGAATACCTCAATGACCAAATTAGATTTCTACCGAAATTCAAGGAAAAAAAAAACTCGGAAAGGATTCAGGCAGAGCCCTGTAGGTACTAGACACAAGAGCAGAATACTCCTGTACTCTGAAAATGTTGACACTACTATACTTATGCATGCTCTTACCATTAGGGCAATTCCTACTGATGACTTAAAGTATCTTATGTTAAGGATTAGACCTTATAATTGGACACTTTGCTCAGATAGCCTCTATTATCCAACCAAGCATTGCCTTTGTTACAAAAATGGCAAAAGTAGTAGTAAACACTTAATGGGAAAAAGAAAAGTAGAACAACTGAGATGAACAGCTGTTAGGTGGACTGGTGATATCAGAGCTTAATGGGCATCAGTGGGAGCAGATCAGCAAGATTACTTTAGGAAGAAGGAAAATAACTGTTTATAAAGACTGGTAAACAATCCCAGAGAAGAGCTGAAGAAATTTTTCCAGAAGCAATTTAACAAAAGAGCAAAGATTGCATTTGACTGCTGGTAACAATTTATCATGAAATTGGCCACAGATTGCTTCCTTTACTTTGTGCTCCCCTCTTTCTATTAATACACAAATAGTTATTTCTGAAAACTTTTATCTTAAGGTCTGTGCTCCATGGAACGTCTGAACAGGAGACAGTGCCGACCTAGCACACTAGACTAAACTTACAGTATTTACACTTACAGCCAATACCCTATAGACAATTGCTCTTGCCTCTCTCTGATGGTGGAATGAAGCATGCTTGTAAACAAACACAAATGCAGAGGCCAAGCCAGAGAAGAACCTAAGTCATAGTAGCTCTATAAAATCAAAACAAACCAATTCTGAACACTTTGCACCTCCAGCACAATAGAGATCCAGCCACAGCATGCTGGCTGTACCTGTGGCTACCACTGTTTTTGTAAACCATGCAAACACACGAACAGAAGCAGACAGGAATAGAGTTTCCAGTTCCTGGCTATCACTTACAAGCAGCTAAGAGAATGTGTTGCTAAGAGAATGTGAAAGCAGAACAAAAAGAGGACTTTGGCTAAATCCCAACACAACAGAAAAAAAAAAGTACCAGTTGCAGTAAAGAGACAAATTCCATGGCTGAGGGAGTCTGAATCATTTTGACAAAATACCAAATCCCAAAATGTTGGAATCATTTCATACTTGGGAAATACCTAACACACTCTAGTGATCCTTGGATTACAACACCTCTCAAACAACTGTATTTTTTTGCATCCCTTCTACTACTTTTGTCCAGAGTCTGTTCTCTCTGTCTGAAGATTTATTACAAAAATATTACACTGCTCCAGACAACCTGGAAGGAAACCTGTACATACCTGCTGTGAATTTTGTTTTGACAATGTGCCAGACTGAAGAATGCTGTAAAAGTCTTTATACCCTGGATATCTGCACTCTAGCTTATAGCTCAATCGCTTCCAACAGAAGTCAAACTAACCAATTACAAGACAAGATTTCACGCATTTATCTTTTTTTACCTTTGCTGACTTCCCTTCCTACACACAACTGTATATTGAACCACAAGAAACAAATGACAGCTTAATTTTCTCCATTCTTCTCATAAAAATAACGTATCTTTGGTCCACTGGTGGTTGTTTTAAGTAAGAAATTTTTGGTAATAACCCTCATTAATACTAGGGCAGTGCCTTACTGAGAAAGGAAGGTATTAGGAAATTGGCTGACCCACCATAAAAATAGATCCAAGAATACAAAATACAATAAATACAAAAGATCAATTTTAAAAGTTAGAAAAGACATTTCAGGACTGGAGCAAATCTATTTAGAAGAAACAGTCAGCACAAGAACAGCTATATTGTAGGCTCTTCTGTACAGGACTGCTATTCTCCTGACCTAAACAGCCAACTGTCTAGGATAAAAAAAATTAGTGTTTCCCTTTACTTTGCTATGATTGAATTCAAAAGAGATATTTTAAGAATATATTATTACTTCAATGAAATTTGTAATGGAAAGACAGAACTTAATTTATTTGGATTACTTTAATTTCCTTTGTTAATAAAATACTACTGAAATTTGTATTAAGTATTCCAAATTACACATTGTAAGAACATTGTTCTTCCTTTTCCAGCAGAAGAAAAAAAATGAGTGAACATTATTTGGAAGCAAACCATCCCCAACATTATTTTGTACTAACTACTTGCTGTATAAGAAAATAACTAAAAAAAGTTCAAAGATACCTCCTGCAGCCTTTCATTCTCGGCCATGTATTTTTTGGCTGCTTCAGTAGCATCGTTTACTTGCGTTTCCAGAGCTGCATGAGATGCCATCCCTTTTGCCAACTGAGTAAGAAGGGTAACAGTACGTCTCAACACACTGGTGAAGAAACACAGCGAACAGTACAGTAATTCACAGCACAAATTAAAAAAAACAAAACAACAAACCAAACAACCCCAGAACAACCCCCTTTCTCTCTGTGTGCGTTACATGTGAACATAAAACCATAAGAGGACTGTTGAAGCACCTGAATGGAAACATCCACACTCATCAATGACAAGTAATAGTAAAATAAGAGACTGAAAAGACTTTCATCTATTAAAACTCTGATTTTTACCTGGTCCAGAACCTCCCTCCTCCCCAAAACACACAGCCATTAAGGGGTCTGAGACCTGCTTGCTGAAAGGCTGAAATACTCTTACATGACCTAGTGTTTTAAACAGGACGGATCTCTGAATACAAGACCCAAGCAACATGTTACGGTAATGACTGTAATGCAAAAAAAACCCCAAAAAACACCAAAACCAACACAACTTTATAAAAGCCCTTACAAGAATAAAATTAGCAATTTTGAGTGAGTATACTAATCCTCAAAGTACTCTGTCAATATCATATAAATCAGAACATGCAGGAACATCAGCACTCATATGGCACCTCAAATCTAAGCTTTGCAAATACCTCCCTTGATTTGATCTAGCGATTGCCTCTTTGCATCCATAATTTCATTATTCATCTTGGAGTCTTTCAAAGCAGTATGTTGCTGAATCAAGGAAAGGCCAAAGCAACACCGAATGAAATTAATTCCTGTAATATAACTATGCAGCTGGTCTTCAAAAGAAATTTGAAAATCCAAGTAATTGGCTTTTTCATAACTGAAAGCACATTAATAGACCTTTTGGCTTTCAAGGTAAGCCCTACTCCCTGCTTTTTCATTGAAAGCTCATTTTCTTACTTTTTTTGGTTTTAATAAAAAAGTTAAGGTCCCCATGTCACTGCTTTTCCAACGGTTAGCATGTTTTACTATTGTTTATTAATTTATAGATGCATCATTACTAAAACAGAATCACAGAATCCTAGTGTAGGACACAATCCAGCTACTCCTCTCTTGGAGCAGAGATCACAAACATTTGCATGTATTTACTTAACCTTTCTGAAGGAAGACAAAGAACATAGCGCATTCCTATCACTACTGTACATGGTTACAGGCACCTTTGTTTTTTTCCAAAGTTTTCCTGCTCAAGTTTCAAACAAATTTTTCCTTGACATTTCTTTATGTACAATGCTCCTCGATGATCAGCTAAAACGGCCGTACATCACTCCAAGGGGAAAGAGTTTGTCAGAAGTCCCTGATTTGAAGCATTTCCTTGTTCTGTGTTCCTCTTGCGTATCTAGGCAATATCAACCAGCTCACTGAAGGAATTCTGAAGAGGGCCAGAATTCTTTGCCCAGTGTCACCATAAAAACATACAAATAGGAAATGTCTGACCAACATGTCTGTTTCCATTCATTCACATTATTTGTGTCCAGTGAGCTTATGTGCTCCTTGCCCAACTAAGATCTGCAGGTTGTTGTGACCTCTATGAATATTCACAGGTAGTCTTGACTTCTACCACTGTGTAGTACAGAACTGTCCTTTCCGTTAGCCTGTTTTATTAGCAGTATTTAAACATCCTGAAAGGGATACCACACTTAAGATCATAATATCACAGTAGGCCAGCTGCCACAAAGTGCTTGATCTGAAATAGTATCTGAAACTCTCCTTGGAAGCTGGAATATTATCCTACAGTTCCTAACTTCAAGTTTTAGATGAAGTGGTTCAAGTCAGACTCAAGCTTTGTTTCTTAACACACCAGGATGCAATAATACCTTCTTGCAACATACTAAGAGTATTTTAACAGTACTTTAGTTTTTGAGGGTATTTTATTCCATTTTTCTGTGTCCAAACCAAACAAAACACAGGGCATAAGTTTAAGGAAGGAAATGAGCATTCCCTGAAGAAACCTCCTGCGAAATACATGTTTCCTCAAACGCTCAAAATGTTTCTTTCCCTGAGTTGCTCACATATCCTTCCAATCTTCAAACATTTGTAAGATATTATTACTGATGTTACTTGCCTCATAGTTTATCTGTTCACACTTAATTCTTTAATATCTTGAAATTGGCTTTCCGATTTTTTTTTATAGTTGCATTACTTGGTGCGATAGTTCCTGTAAGAAACATGCTATGTAGACATTATAAAAATGTTATACTTACAGCCAAAGAAATAAGGAAAAACCTGAGAGATAGAGGTTTCTTTGTGATCGGAAGAGTTTCATCTGAATATGATCAAAGGCATTGGTATTGACATTTGCAACCTTCTCATTCACATGAATGGCTGAGTACTTCCTAACTTCTCTAATAGCATCTGCAAACAAAAACAGTTTGTTCTTATTCACATCTGTGGGTATGTCTGTGTGATAAACCAGAGTACTAGAAATATGTATTTGGACTTTCTGCTCAGCAAACAGGCATTGGACAAATAGTGACACCACTTACATTATCCATACATTTTAAAGATAGGTCTTGATAAATCACTGAAGTCATATATTTCCAGAGATATGCCAAACCATTGCCCAAAACATACTTGAACAGTCATTTCCAACACTTGCACCCAGTCACCAGGGATGAGGCCAAAGCAACGTATTTGACAAGTGTTACCAGAGACCCTACAGACAGTGTCAAAATGTCACTGCTGACAACCAAATCAAAATTCAGCCAGTGGACAAACAATGAGAAAACAGAAAGAGAAAGGAAAAAGAAGAGATGCCTTCTGAAGTATTTGCTTCACATGGAATTTGTTAGATAAGCATATATTTTAGTAATGACAGAGGCATCCGCTTTATGCTTGAATTAGAGAGGGAAAAAATGATTTCTATAACACCCATCAAAACAGGAATACTATAGTAACAAAGCATGAACACAAACAGAACAGAGGGGGTAAGCTACACCTCAGCTTTCTTTTATTTGCCTTTCATCCATCTTTCAGCTTCCTGTCATCCATCATATAGTCCTGATAGCTCTGCAGAAAGGCAAATACACTGCCAACACTTCAAAATAACTAAGCCTTACATCTACATAAAACCAAAAGCTAACCCAGTTAAGAGTCACAATCTAAAACTTAAGGTCATCATACATACTTAAGGCCAAAACAGCACCTAAAATCTCCTCCTGCACATCGACAAAAACACACATTTCATGACATCGTGAGTTCTTGCAGAATATTTTGGCCATATGTTATTAAATTGCTGCTGCATTTTTCTAAGCAAAATCAACTCCACAGAAAAGCATGTGAGAGTAACATCACTTATGACCATCTCTCATGTTCATAAATTAGAGAGGGAAAAAAAATATAGAAAGAAAAGATTTGAAGTGAAACTTCAAACAATCCAATGAAGACTAAGGCCAAACAAAAGCCCATATCCCTGCGCTACGGGAAGACTCTAGTCCTACAGTAACCAGTCATCTTATGCTATGGGGCAAGCATCTCACCGCTGCTTTACTTTAGCCCAAATCTATCTTTCCACAAAATCAATAACCATCACCAACTCAAAAGCAAACTTCGGTCAAAGCTTTCAAATGGTTTTCAAGGCAAATAAATTAAATCCACTGGTTCTCAATCTTAAGCCATTTACTGAAGGATCTACTTCTAAAGATAATACTAAAGATCATCTAAAAAAAAAGTTTATTTGCATTTCCAGCATTTTTTTAATATTGAGAACACAGTATTGTGGTCTAATCTGTTATCTATGTAGTGCATCTGTATGTTTCTCTCAGCAGACAATAAAAAAAAATAAAAAAAAACAAAGAAAAAAAAATGTGATTAAGTAGCTTGGAATTGAACAGTATTTTCATTGTAAGGTGCCTGAAACACTTCTGTCCATGGAAGAGACCTACTTCAGTCACTGAAACACAGAACTATTTCCACAAATGGAATACAGGAGATACTTACCACATAAAGCAGTCAGGATAGACATTAAATGAAATCAGTCAGACATACGGTGGTCACTCAAGCTCCAGTTTCATTAAAGCTTTACTCCTACTAGATAGGCCTAAGGATTGACTCACAACAAATGTAGCCAACAGCTGTGTTGTATCCGGGCTAAAGAGAAGTATTCAAATAGCCCAGTGCCTTGACGTACTCCTCTGGTCTTTCAACAGCAACCAAGAGAAAGAGTGCCATCTACTGCATATCGGGCAGCTCAGCCAAATTCTGGTATCAAACATTTCAAGTTCATTTACTTGTGTGAGAAAGTGAAACCAAGCAGCAGCCTAGACCAAGCTCCATTTTTCTTCCTCATTCACTACTATATTACTATTGCATTTGGATTCCCAACACAGATGCAGTATCAGCCCTCTCCTCTTCCATTCTATTGTAGAACTTTTAACCAAATTAGCTTGAATTAGGCTTGAATCCTTTCAATAAATCTACTGCCATGAACTCCCTATACCAGGTTTTTTTTTCCCCATTTGTTAAGTAATTATTTAACACTTACCAAGAAACAAGACGATCAGTAAAACTATTATTGTAAGGAACATCTTGTTCCAAAAAACTGCCATTTTGCTCCATAGGGGAATCATAAAAATCTTCTGCCATCTGTAAAATAGCATTGTGTTATTCAAAAATAATTAAACACTAAAAGAAGAGCATAATAACCTCACAGAAGAGAGACTTGCTATTGATATGAGACTTCAGTAAGGTCTCTAAACAGCTGCTTTAATTGCAATATAATTTAGGTATGCATAACTTTTCCAACAATCCAACTTGCTTGTCTCTTTTGTTCTTGTCAATACAGGCAAAGACAGTTGGTTCAACTTGAAATCTTCTCTCATGATTGCAGGTACTCTGCAGATATGTTTTATTTTAGCTTTTACTTTGACTAACTTTGACTTTGTGTTCAGTCTTGACTACAATAAACTCAGGGATGCACTAAAGACTGTAAAACCCATTCTACCATTTTTATTTCTACCCACTTATACTCCTTGTTGCCAAACAAAATAAAAACCATCCACAAATTAAGATTATCTCTACTATCCTTCTTCAGAAGGCTTATCTTTTACATTGATGAATCTGCATAGTTATAAAGTACAAGGATTGTTATTACATTCTAACTCGCAAATGACAACAAAAGGACAAGTCTCATGTTTATATTTTGTCAAGCATTAAAACCTCTTTCAAGAGCATAAATTTGTTGGCCAAGGAAGCAACTTCAGAGGTCCAATGGTAGTGAAGACCATTTTTTGTTCGTTCGTTAAACAATCGATTGCCTATTCAATATTACTGCATGGAGGGCTCTGCAAGAATTCACACTTGCAGCACAAATGAAGATCATCCGATGTGCTCAAATGAACTAAAACCCACAAAAGAACAACAGAGCAGCTTCTTGTCCTTTGCTGCAGATTAGAATCAGCGCTACTGCAAAAATGAAGTAATACTTAGTTATGCCATTAGGGATGTAACACAGGCATGGCTAGTCACTGTCTGATAATATCAGGTAAAATTTCCAACTTTTGTTAAGGACAGATTTTAACAGTCTCTGGAAAATGTAAACGCTCTTAAAGCAGTTTCCAACCTACTATGAACCTAATATTTAAATTAGACTGTAGCATTATCTCCAACGGTTCCTTCTGGTTCTGCACCAGCAAGAATTAAAATATTTTAGCATTGTATGTACAAAAACCTCATTTAAATCTTTTACTATAATCTGAATTCTTTATAGCAGACAGCCATAGTCTGTATCAACAAAAAAAAAAAAAAGCAAACTTCAATTAAACCAAGCTACAACTCAAACAAAGCCAACTTGCTAACTCTTTAAACATGCAATTCTCCAAGTTTCATACTGATCTCCACTTAAGAAGTGATTCTCTGAGGTACGACCTTACACCAACTATACTGCCAAGTTATAGTCAAGCTAAAAATAAGATCTCTTTACTGCAAAGTCTTCCTATGTCATATTTTCACACTTTTTTTTTGCCCTTCAAAAAGTATCAACATTCATATTTATTAATACTGCATTTCCTTTTGGTAACAGAAGTCACATAAATAGAATCCTTCCAATTTATAGTACTGGCCACCACTATAGATGTACCACACTTGGCAGTACAGTTCTGTCTTATTGCATACTTCCATTTTCATATTGTCAATTTACTTATTCCCCAGGAACTTAAAAGCTTGTTAGCAAATTTGCAAAGGAGCTTATTATCCCAAAAACGTGCAGGAACAGGACAGGCAAACAATCTGTTTCCTAGAATCATAGAATGGTTTGGGTTGGAAAGGACCTCAAAGATCATCTAGTTCCAACCCCACTGCCATGGGCAGGGACACCCTCCACTAGACCAGGTTGCCCAAAGCCCCATCCAACCTGGCCTTCAACACTTCCAGGGATGGGGCATCCACAGCTTCTCTGGGCAACCTGTTCCAGTGCCTCACTGCTCTAACAGGGAAGAATTTCTTTCTAACATCTAATCTAAACCTACCCTCCTTCAGCTTAAACCCATTACCCCTTGTCCTGTCACTCCATGCCCTTGTAAACAGTCCCTCTCCAGCTTTTTTGCAGGCTTCTTCAGCTACTGGAAGGCTCCTCTAAGGTCTCCCTGGAGCCTTCTCTTCTCCAGGCTGAACAACCCCAACTCTCTCAGCCTGTGCTCACAGGAGAGGTGCTCCAGCCCTCTGATCAGCTCCCTGGCCCTGCTCTGGACTCCTTCCAACAGCTCCATGTCTTTCTTGTAGCGAGGCCCCCAGAGCTGGACACAATACTCCATGTGGGGTCTCCCAAGAGCGGAGTAGAGGAGCAAAATCACCTCCCTCGACCTGCTGCTCACACTTCTTTTGATACAGCCTGGGACACGGTTGGCTTTCTAGGCTGCAAGCGCACACTGCAGGCTCATATTGAGCCTTTCATCCACCAGTACCCCTAAGTCCTTTTCTGCGGGGCTGCTCTCGATCCATTCCCCGCCCAGCCTATAGAAGTGCTTGGGATTGTGCCGACCCACATGCAGGACCTTGCACTTGGCCTTGTTGAACCTCATGAGGCTTGGTTTGAAGACCAACAAGCCAGTAAATCAAAACTTTAAAGATCAGCAGTTTCATATCAGTCTTTAATCGTGCATGCTTTACTGCTCTGACAGAACCAGTTCCCAGGACACCAAGATGCTCATGGCAGAACTGCGGCCCTCCAGTACTGTCGCAGCAGCTAAATCTAATGATTATCCTCACAAGATTCCTGCAACAGTTTTGTTAACAAAATAATTGAACACGTCACATAAAGGATAAAGCTACTTCACTCTTTCAGAAACCACTGTTCAAAGAAATAGCTGAATGCTACAAACCAAGAGCAGAAATCTATCCTTTGTATATAATTAAAAGCACTGTGTTTAATGTTTACATAAATTTTGGTAACACTACAGGTTACGAATTTGTTTTTCAGCCACAAAGACTGGATTCAAATCCTATTTATGTCTTAAGTGAAACTTATTTCAATACTCCCAATGTACTGTGCATACATCATCAACCTACAGAAATTCTTGCAGCTAGTTTCCTCACATAAGCCATTAATAATCTGATTACAACTCCTGTAATACTTCTCCCTTCTTACATGCAGTTGCACTTTTGATTATAAAGCTACAGAAAATACAAGAACTCAATAATCTATGTTGAAATTTTGAACTCCTAACAATCAGAGGTTAAATTAGATTTTTGAACAGTTTCAACTTCAGAAGCTTCAGAAACATGACTAATCATTGATATCAGCTGTGGAGGATCCAGCCATTTTCAAGACTCTCCCCACAGGTTTTAGTTAAATTCAGATTCTTGACAGAGCGGAGTTTTGTCTTAATTTTTGTTTCTTAAGATGCTACAGTAAAAGCTGCATTCTTCACTCTAAATACATCTAAAGATGCAGAAGTGAAACATGTAACAGTTTTTATACAGTGCTAAGACAGTGGCAATTTTTTTAAAAAGCTTTAAGGTTTCATCCTACTTGAGTTTTGTTGTCTTGGGTTTTTTGTTTTTTTTTCTTTTTTTTTTTTTTGGTTGGTTGTTTTTTTTTGTTTGGTTGTTGTTTTTTTTTTAAGAATTACTGATATTCTGGAAAGAAATCATAACTCTGTTTCTCTCGCCTCTTGTAGAGAAGCTAGCTTTCCTTATTTCCTGTAGAGAAATAAAAATAACATTACTAAGTTTGAAGAGAGACTTACAGGAAAAACTTAAGGCTGTAAGCCAGGTCTTTGCACACAATAAGAGTAATTAACACATTTTGTCTCTTTCCCTTACTAGGGGCATTTATTTTACAAGAACAAATTCTTTTTCTTAATGTTTTTTCTTGTGTTCCAGAAGTATTATTATTTTGTTAATCTATGTATAAGCTTTGCATCAAGCTGAAACTCATTTTAAACAAATGATCGCATATTTCTGACAGCCTTTGCACATGCTGTATGCGGCTAGCTTTGAATATCAGATGTTTCTTATCTGTTCAGCACCCACAATGCCTAGTGCGCACCAAAGCGTTGTGAAGCTGCTCCTCGCAAACTTGACAACTCCTGAGAAGGCTGTGCCATCCTCTCGTTTCTTACCGGGCTGACGGCACGGGAAGCCCGATGCCAACCTGTACGCTGGCTACTCCAAAAACCCCCGAGAGAAGGCTGGGAGATGACGTCCCACTTGCTGAAGCAAAGCAATGGGGCTCAGCCTGGGAACCCCGACTGCTGCTCGCATGAATCAGCAGTGCGTAAAGCAAACATAAAGCTCCTTAAAAGATGATTCTTGAAACTCCTGATGCTCAAGTCCCGAACAGCATTCCTTCAGCTTAGTTCACTACTAGTTTAAGATGCAGCAGAAGTTGGTGTGTATAAAACACAAATAAAATAAAATAAACCCAAACCGCTGAGAAGACCGAGCTGGGGTTGTCCAGCGCAATGAAATCCTACCTCAGCGGAGAAATAAACGGCAGGCAGAGCACGAGAATTACCCCCACTTCACCGTACAGAAAAGCGGCAACCGCTGTCCACTGGAAAGTCATCGTCCCGGAGGCCTGCGGACGAGAGTGCGGCTCAGGCGGGCCCGCGACACCCCAGCCGCCGGCACCGTTGCCACGGCGGCTCCGGCAGCCCGCCGGGCCCAGGCTGCCTCGCGTTGGGCCACCGAGTTTCAAAGGAAAACAGTTCTAAAGTAACTTCACCGTGGTTCCGGGGGGAAGGGGGGGAACGTCCCACTGTACTGACTTCCCCTCCCGAACCACCACCTGGGGCAGAGCCCGTCCGCCGTGGGAGGGAGGCGGGGACTGCGACCCTCACCGCCACCGCAGGGCCCGCCGGCGGCAGCCCCCCGTGAGGAGACCGCAGCCCCTCCTGTGCCGCAGCCCGACGGCTCCCTCCCGCCGCCCCTAGGCGCTGCCTGCCTTTCCCGCTCCACTCTGCACAGCCGGGGAGGCCAGGGCCGCCCCGGGCCCGTCCTTTCCCCCCTCCCGGCCGCTCGGCCTTCGCAACCTCCTCGGCAGCGGCGCCGGGCTGAGCCTGATGGCAGCGAGTCTCTCTCGAAGGGGCTGGGAACGAGCGAGCCGGTCCTTCCCGCCGGCGCTGGGGGGCGGCGGCAGCAGCGCTGGCAGACGGGCCGCTGAGGCGCAGGGCGGCCTCCGCCTTACTCGGAGGATGTGGGCCGGGACGGGGCTGAGTGACAGGACGGCCGCGGGGGCAGGGCGGGGAGCCGCCGCCCGAGGGCGGTGCGGACATGGTCGCCGGCCCATCTGGGGAAAGGTGCGGGTAGGCCCGAGGGTCGGGTCGGGTCGGGTCTCCTCTGCTCCTACCGCAGTGGAGCTAGAGGCTCCCCGCCGTCCTCCCCCCTTCCCAGAGGCCATCCTTGGCTACCGCCCCCGCTTCCCGGGTCTGGCTGAGAGCCCGGGAGGGGTGAGACGCGCAGCACCGAGTGCTGAGGGGGTTGCGTGGGGCAGCTGGAAAGCCGGCTCTGACGGTAGGCGTGAATTTATTGAGAAAGCACTCCTCCGTTGGAAAACGCAGGGATTTACACGTTGAGAAATATTAAAATTAGTGTCTTTTTCACATTATAGGGAATGGTTGTAAGCATTTTGCTGCAGGGTCTTGCTGTGACCATCCCACTGCTCCATTACTCAAGCTTATTCGACCAGGGACTTCAGCTCTGCTTTCCAGTGCACTGATTAGTGTCTGAAGTTCAACTAAAACACTGCATGTGTCCCGTCCCCCCATGCTTTATGCTACCTTAATGTATTAAGATCCTGTAAATCTGTTTTCTCAAGGAAAATAGGCCATTATTCCTAAAGACACCACGAAAAACAACAGAACAGTCTCAAACACTGTCAAAGAGGCCTGTTTGGACCTCACGAGTAAAACAATATTCCTTCAGAAAACCCTGTTCTGTCCTGTGCAGTGCTTTTTATCAGCATAACGAGGTTCCAACCACACAATTTCCATACCTTGATACCCATTTTCCAATTCCTTGCTCATCTCTTCTGCCACCCTTGTAACTCTCCTGCTTTGCCCCTGCATGACCCTCCCCTAATCACCCCTCCCTGATGTTCCCAGTTTCGCTGCATCTGTGCCCACAACGAGTAGTTCTGATACCATTACTTGTGCAGTCTTGGCCTTATGTCATGGCCTTGCAAGTTTCTAGTCCCAAAAGGACCCCCAAAACTGCTCTCCAGTTATCTGTATAGCTCAGTTGTTTTCCACGTATCTCCCCCTTAACCACCCATGAACTCCAGCCATCCTTCACAGTGCTATCCGTGGCTTGTACCAGCTTCTCATAACTGTTGCGTGTCACGTCCAGCAATTGCACGTCATCGCTGGGAGTTTTGCGCACCCTGTTCAGTTCGCGCAGGCCAGGGCCCGCTTGCTGCTGATCGCCGTGCCCGCAGCCCCAACAGACCCTGAGGTGCTGCTGGTGGGACGTTCCCTTGTCTAGCAGGGCATTAACCAGCCCTCTTGACACAGCTACCTGCATTTGGGAATTCTGTCCCAATTAATTTCCATCAAAATGAGACAGGTTAAATGCTGTCAATAGTAGCTCTTTGTTCCTCTAATCCATCGGAGCTGAAACAGGGTAGGAAAGTTCACGCATAAGCAGTTTTGAGCAGAGCTGTTTGCAGCTGCTCACAATCTGAAATTGTTTACACTTGAATTTTCCCAGGTCTGTGGCCTGGGGATGCAGCCAGTGTACGAACATTTTCCTAGCTGCTGCCAAGCAACGTCTGGATGAAAGGTTACATCCCAAATAATTGTTTATGCGTAACAAATATTGGAGAGTGACACAACCAGCCATTTCAATCCAATCTACACAGTGGAAACAGCCTGGGGATTAAGTAGAATTTCCAACGTGCTTTCATAAACATATTGAATCAGAAGCATAGACAAAACATAACCTCTTAGAATGTCTTGTTATTACATTTCATCTATTGGCTTGCAGCCAATATACTTTATTGGAACTGTTAAAATGCTAAAGACTTTCTCCACTTCCAGTTTCCATTTCCGAGCTGCTTACCCACCTCTTGCTAGCACGGCAGGCTGCCCTCCCAGTAGCGGAGCCTGACGCTGATACAACTATATTCTGCTTTTTTGACTTCAGGGGCTTCATAAAACCTGAGAAAGGCTCACTCCGCAGCACCCACTGTGCCCTTCCACTGCAGCTGCTGTGAGTTCCCCACCAACCTGGAACGCGATCCGCGGGACAGAGGGATGCCTCCTGCAAACCTCTGTGAGAGCTCCCTTCTCCTCTGAGTCCGCTCTGCCGCTCCTGGAAGGTATTCTTCTAACTGAACTTGTAGAAGACCAGGTTGTTGATCTAAGCCTGCCTGTCTTACAGTGAACCACGATGTGATAAATACGATGCCATACAATATATGTAATGGCTGGCTGCTTTAGGAAAAAAGCTCAGAAACCTTAAAACATTGCAGTTAAAAGAAATACCTCTCCCACCAGTAAGGTGATAACGTATTCAGAAGTAGAAATATGAAATGCCTGTGTATTAGAAGCTGGTTAAAGCAAGAAATCTGACTAATTCTCTGCTGAAAAGAAAGCAAAGAGGAAGTTCAAACTTCTTCCGTTCTACTTTGGTTTGCATGACAGCTGTCTCATCATCACGTGCTGCATTTGCCCAACCATCAACCTAAAGACACCTAAGAAACAACTTAACAGTAGGGAACAGAGAAAATGGGATTGTACAGGTTACTGCAGCTGGTTACAAGTTGCAAGAATCATGAGCATACATCATTGTTGTGCAGGGTGACTTAAAGAGTGGGATTGGTTACAGGAAGCAAAGGACCCAAAATAGGAAACAGAGCTTTGACTCTTTTGTTACTTGGAGAATAACTTTTAAATATTTGAAAATTAGAAAATAAAAAGACCAAGTACCTGGTGACGTTACAAGTAACATGCACAGGGAAGTAATATGTCTAGTGGCTTTAAACTGGAGATGAGACTTTTCCCAGATTCAAAGGGCTTATAATGAGAAATATGACTATATTCTAAAATAACCCTGGAAGTTAAATAACTAACTCCCATCTTTAGCAATTGATGTATATTTGAATAGTACGGCTGCTCAGAGTATGGCTTTAAGACTCCAATTTTGCAGTTTATTCCATGTCAACACAGTGAAGTGTGTTCAGATGCTGTTCTGGTTTTGGCAGGGATAGAGTTAATTTTCTTCCTAGCAGCTGGTGTAGTGCTGTGTTTTGGATTTAGGATGAGAATAATGTTGATAACACACTGATGGTTTTAGTTGTTGCCAAGCAGTCAAGGACTTTTCTCATACTGGCCTGCCAACAAGTAGGCTGGGGGCACCCAAGAAGCTGGGAGGGGACACAGCCAGGACAGGTGACCTCAACCGGCCAAAGGGATATTCCATACCATATGATATTATGATCAGTACATAATATCATTATGTTGATGATTATGTTGACTGGGAGGTGGCATGGCTCAGGAACTAGCTGAGCATCAGCTCCGGGTGGTAAGCAATTGTGCTGTGCATCACTTGTTTTGTATATTTTTATCATCATTATGTTAAGGAAGTTTCTTCACCCTCAGTTTCGCACAACAGTTTCAGACTCTAAATCCCATGAGATAACTTACTTGGGTGGTGCAGCAGCTGTAACAGCTCGAGCTGGGTGTTTCTGCAGAGGGACCATGAACAAAGAAACTCCTGGGCAATTATTCCCTTACAATGTCAGTTCCCCTCATGGGACAGTTCAGACCAATAGTACTATTAGGGTCTGTGGTCTCCACGTTCTCCATTGGGTCCTTTCTTTGTCTCTAGGCGGGCAGCTTCTCTTCTTATGTCTATGGGTGCCACCTCTGCTGACAGTTATAGGCTCCTTTTCTTCCAGCTTAAACCCGCTCTAGGGCCACCTTCTACTTAAATAGGAAAGGGTTCAGCAAAAGTTCAATATATCTAGGTGAAAATGCATTGCATGTGTCCTACAGTTTTGGCAAATTTAGTCACTTAGGCTAATTTAGTTATGCCAACATTTATGCTAAGCTTGACAACTAATATTTCCCAACTATTATTATCATCATCATCTTCCTTTTTCTGTCCTATTAAACTGTCTTTATCTCAACCCACAAGTTTTACCTTTTTCAATTCTCTCCGCCATCCCACGGTGGGGGTATGCGAGCAAACGGCTGTGTGGTGGTTTTAGCTGCCAGTTGGGTTAAACCATGACAGATGCATACAAAATTCACAAGGGAAGAAGGCGTACAATTCATTTCACCCTCAAAAAAGGATGATAAACTTCTGTTGACTTTTATGATGTATAATTGGCCAGATCAAGCACTCCTTAATTACTAGCGATATTAACAGCAACCTAGGTCTTATACTTGAGGCAGAAATCTCTGATTGATCTCACACAGGCACAACAACTGCTGCCTTCAAAATCATCAAGTATTCAGTTTGTAAATAGGTCAAGGTATTTCAAGTCCTCCAAAAATCAGTTTCCCCACTACTACCAAACAAACAAACGCACCTTGCATTTGTGTTATTTAACTTTTTCTTCTCTGCTCCTTGTGCCTAATGGGACAGTTCACAGCAAGTAATAGCTGCTTGCCAAATCATAAAAACCTTAAGAAAATGCTATCATGGGGCTTAGTTAATACTTTCAAGAATCCCTTTCTTCTACAATTCAGTTGTATAGTTTTACTTTTCAATGTTGATGTGGAAGGCTAGAGGCTTTCGAGGAGAATTGAGTATCACACTATAGTTGGATGAACTTGAGACTAGAAATTCAGTAGGAGAAAATACAATGTCATGCAGTTGGGAAGTAAGAACTTTTGCTGTAAAACTGGGAGCTCATAAATTACATGATAAGTTGAGGAAAAGTGAGGCATTAGAAAGAGAAGTATTAACTGCAGAAGACATTGCTGGGGTTTTACCTAGAATGCTATACCTAATTGTGCTCATCCAATGCCAAGAAAACATTACAAGCCAGAAGAGTGTAGGAGAGTTTTGTTTGAAGTAATGGAGAACTGATTGCACCAAAAAAGGCTGTAGAGATTGTCTCAGTTAGTCTAGGGTAGCAGAGCATGTCTGTAGTTTTCCTCTTCTTAACACATCAGGAAGGTGACCATATCAGAAGAGTTACGTAGCTTTGCTCTCTCAGTGAACAGGAATTGATGGTCACGCCTTTCAAACTTCTGTTCGTATGCCTAAATCAGCACATATTTGCTACGAAAAATGACCAAGTCTTTTATGCCATTGCATTAAAAAGATTGTGAGAATTTAAATAGCTAAATGATTAAAAGATTTGGGGAGTAGCATCAAAAGGAACGTCCCCTCCCCCCAGGTTGTCATATAGTGTAATAAAAAAATTACAATTGCATACAAAACCAAGTAATTTATTTAGAAAATTTAGAACTATTCACTTGTATATTCATAGAAGTATCAGAGTCAGAAAACTAAGCAATTTCTGGTATGAATTTCTGTGTAAACATATAAAGAAAACAAATTATTTGATTACAAATAATTGTACTGCACAGATTTGTGAAATTTCCCTTGCAGAACAAATGCAGCTGGTGTGTAATGTTATTATCTTGTTCTAATTTTCACTATTTCCCTCCCATACAAAGATTCAAAGCCAAGTAGCTGTCATGCTTTGATAAGCAACACGCCAGCAGGCAGAAAGGACTGCAAGAGCCCCACTGAGAGAATCTGTCAGCTTTTCTTTGACCAATGAAGTTCTGTTTTGGTAGATGACAGAGATTTAATCTTTTATATAATTATTATACAGCAGAGAAACAACACCAAACTTAGTTACATTGAACTTTCTAATCTTGTATTTTACATTCAGCTAAGTTTGTACTTAGTTGAAATTATCTCTTCATTTTACTCTTCTTTCCATCATCATTTATCTATTCCAGGTTTCTTTCACTGTATGAAGTGTGGAATTTTTCTGAGTTGTAAGTAAATGTAGAAAGTTTTAGTCTGCAAAAGGAACATTTAATTTAAAAGAGGGTACTATGCTGGGCTTCAAGGCCTCACAGTCTTTAAGACTGAAAAATCTACTCAAATTTAAAAGTACAGCTTACGCCACTTAAAGCAAAAAACTTCTGTAATTGCTCCCTTTGTATTCTTTTGGTCTGAAATTGATATTATTTATAAATAGTCCTTCTGTTTTTAGGAGGTTTCATGTAAGAAAGGCCCTAGTTTTTCAAATATATTACTGTAAGCAATTGTCTGGTGAAAAAAAGAAATGAAATTACTGGAGTCTTACAGTAATCAATCCTCTGTGTAGTAGTGCACTATAAATAGAATTCCATTTGTGGAATCTGGAATATTTTCTGGAGTGAAAAATGTTGACATAAAAATACTAAAAATATAAAGTATCACCCTGATCATAATGTTACACTGTGTTGAAAATACTTACACAATATATGAATGTGACTAAAAAGTAGGAGCCCCATTAAAACTTTAACAATGTATTGACAATTGCAAAATACAAGTTTACATAGAACTAAAATACTTCAGTTATCACACACCATAATGGTCCTTCAGATAATCTAGTACTGCTGAGGTACTTGATAAAACATTAAAAACTTTTTTTTCTTGTTTTGAAGTTATCCGTTCCATCATGTACATTAAGTGGTGGTGAAAACATGTAAAAGGAGTTCCATGCTCAAGAGCAATGTCAACCCAGTCCTGGATGCACTTCAGAGGTGTCTCCTCGTATCCTGCAAACATAGCTGGATTTGCTAAGAGTCCTCTAGCCACCATTATACCTTCAAATTGAAAATTAAAGCAATCAGTTACATTATAGTTTAAATTTTACATTAAATCTTCCCGTAGATTTTGTATAGCATTTCTTAGGACAACCACCCAAAGCTTACAGACAAGTAATGGGAGAACAAAAGGGATGAGTATTATAGCTATACCAGAGAAATCCATTTAATAATCCGAACGTCAGAGTACCTACAACACCTGTCAACACATTCAACTTGATGACATATCCTTCCAGAAGTTTTGTAATGAAACACAGGACACAGAAGCCTTCTTCCCTGATTTTTAAACTAAAATTCAATAGTATTTTGTTTTTATTTGCTACATAATTACAAACCTGTCTTTTTAACATAAAATTGTGATGGAAAGACATAAGAGTAGCACTATGCTAAATTTAGTCATTTTCAGTTCAATTCAGCTGATTCAGTGACCTAGAATCTTTCTTCCAGTAAGAGCTCAATGTCTCAATTATATAAATCTCAGTAAATCTTTCTGAAGAAGCCAGTGTATTTGCAACTATAATCCTAAATTGTCAGATAAACCTATACAAGTTCTACTGTAATTTTTCTGCAATTAAGGGATTCTGTTTTCCTGCACTGTCAATATATATAATCTATCACGCTTAGTCTCTTCGTAAAAAAATTAGGATGATCAAATATGACAAATTTCGTACGTGACAAAAAAAATGTGATGCTTTATTTATTTATTTATTTCTATTGAAGAAGGCCAGCTGAGCTATAACAACATTCTTTTAGGTATTTCCTTCCTGCTTTGTATTTTGGGGGAAAGTCAATGTAGCAACACGACAGTTTGGTTTAACTAGTTTTTGTTGTTGCTACAACAAATAGTGTCAATAGTGTCAAAAGAAACCTGCCACATGAACTTTTCCTTATGACACTAGCTACTGTTCTCTGTCCTGTTATTCTCTAGCTGTAAGATCCAAAGTGTGTAGATACAGATCACCTCTTCAAAACATGTACTGAATTTCCATACTGTCTTGAAACTATAGACAGCTGCAGGAATCTATTGTGACTAAATGCAGTGCAATCCTTTACCCCAAAATTCGACCACTGAAGTGTAAGACAAGGTAAATATATACAGATCTGAGAGTGCAAAGCCTCACCGTGTCCTTGAAACTAACCATCCTAACTGTTAAGGATCTGGCTTAACCATATTTCCTTTTTCTGCTGTATTGTTACTCTAAGGAATCTGTTCCCATGTGCAGGAAGTAGAGATTTCCAAGTGGAAATTTACAGTTCTTTAGAAGATGATCAGCTCCATAAAGAGATAGAATGAACATCTGAAGCTCCTCCTGAACTCCACTACTGACTGATGAGATAGCATAATTAAGCAAAGAGCTTTTGTAATTTGCCTCAGAAATCATTATTTGTGGCTTTAAATGATGGCGCTCTAGTGCTCTGATGATTACAAGTGATTCTGTTTATGCGTTTATAAGGCATCAAAAATATCCTCTTTCATTTGTCTCCTCAAAGAGTGAAAAGCACTCAAATCATGTCCTGCTTACAGCCAAAGTAAATACTTGGAAATCTGATTTGTCAGTTTACTTAGAAAATAGAGTATGTTTAATCTTACCATCTGCTCCTGTCAAGAGATGAACATTTTCAGCATCTTTTAAAGTTTTAATGTCTCCATTAGCCACAACAGGTATAGACATGCTTTGTTTAATTATTTTAATTGCATCATAATGTACAGGCTGATGTCTTTCTTCCACACTTCTCCCATGGACTGTAATCCACGAAACTCCAGTTGCTTCAGCTTTTTGACACAGGTCAACTGTTCTTTTTAAGTCCTCATGGATCCTAAAATGCCAAGGAATGAAAACATTAGGTAGTAAGTTACCTGAACTGTATAAAAAGCCTCCCTCCATAAGGAGGAGTTACCACAGATTTCTATAAATAATAGTATAAATAAATAAAATGTTACTGTTGAAAGATAGAGGGTTTTTTTAATAAAGACATATGAGTTTAATGTGTTGAAACCACTATTCAATTTAGCATTTCCCAATTATATCACATTTCTGAAATATACATAGTAAATTTTATAGAGATTAAGCAAGGGTGCCCAAAAGATTCTAAAATAAACATAATTATTTTGCCTATTTTGGGGAAAAAATTCCCATTTATAATAGTTCTCCTTTCCTGAAGGACTGCAAACTGAGTTGAAACTTGAGTGACACATGGAAAAACCCCATGGGATATGTGGATAAATAGCGGACGAAGTGGTACAAAGCAATGCAAAGCAACAGTTCGCAGCAGTTTAGAGAGTGATGAAGGGAAGCTGGATGTGTTCCTTACAGCAGCTGTAGTGATCAGTTCCCAGTTTTGTTACCCTTCCCTTTACAGCCAGCAGCAACTGTGGCTCTGGCCTCCCGCAGCTCCCAGAGTAAATCCTTGTGATGGTACAGATGATGCATTGCTTTTCTTTTATGGAACCCTAGACCTTTTCACTTGCACTTCTATGTCATTTGGATTGCAAGAAAACTCCAGCATCCAGCATGTTATCTGGGTAAGTAGTCAAAGGCTGTGCTGGTTCACTATCTAAGTCTGGGGTTACACACCCCAGACATTCTTTCACCATCTAGGGTCAAAAAAATCTCAGCAGTCTTCACATGTAAAGAAATTATTATAATATGTAATATTACATTAACAGAATTACATGTATTATAGTGTAATTATTACACGAACATGTTTCTTTAAAAAAAAATTAAAAGGATTCTTCCATGTACCACAAACAGCACTTACATTAGACCTACCTTATTTTAATAGATACTGAAAATCTAGGGTTGTCGATCTGATTCCGTACATGTCTCACCATATCTCGAACTAGTTCTGGTTTATTTATTAAGCAAGCACCATAACCTTCTGCCATTGCCCATCTTTAAAAGAAATAGAATACTTGTATTTTGTCATTTGAAAAAATGCAGATCAATTTCAGTCAAATACATCAGTTTCCTTACAACCTTTAGAATGCGTGGTTGCATAAACAGAGATAGTACTGGCTATCGATTGATGATTTGTTTGCAGTTTTGGCACCAGCTTTTAGATCCTGGATTAGTCTCCATTGTGCTGTTAGAACTTTGGACAATTTTCTAATCTCTTCCAGTTCAATCTTCTGTCCACAAAATGGACTCACAAGGAAGATAACATTTAATCAACAATGGTTTAGACCACACATAAAATAAACAGTTTGATGTTTCCCTTTCCATTGGGTCATGGATTTCTTCTAAACAGAAAATTACTTTGGATTGAAAAGGAAGATTTTTAAGTGAGGATATGATTTCAGTAATATTCTGAAGATTTTCCCTCAACTGCAAAACATTTTATTTTGATTGGTAGGAAATAATCTTTGCTTCCACTGAAAAGCAGTTTTTTCTTAAACAGTCTTTCTTACAAAGGCTGATTAAGTGCACAAAGTTTTATTATTTTGAAAGCAGCATGCACAAGAAACAAAGGATTCAAATGTAAGCATGTATTTTTGGCCTAAAAGGAATTTACAGTTTGGCATACTTAACTGTAGTTAGCTTAGAAAAAAAAAAATAGACTTCCATTCTTAAGTCTCAGATGTCTCCAGAAAACACTTTCCTCAAATACTTTAAGTCAAGACTACCTAATTAGAATAGACAAATTAAGTATTTGCACCGTAGTATTATCTTTTGCTTTCCTACATTTATTTTTGAGGTCTTCACTTAGAAAAAGACTGCCTGACAAGCACGTAATAAATAGTTCTCAATTGAACGAGTTAGCAAGAATCTTCATTTGTGCATTACTACTCTGTTTCACTGTCAAGACAAAATCTTTATCAAGTGAGAAGTAGATCACTAATTCACTGTACTTATAAACCTAATAAAAGATGGAAGAAATTCTTTTGAGCACTTCCTGAACAATATTATCTTTATAATTAGAGACTATCCTTCACTTGCAGATATCAGGGACGTGGCTCGTTATTTTGGGAAATGCCACATCATTTCTCAATACATGCTCCAAATTATTTGCAGCCAGCTCTTTTTCGTAATGCATATTTAAACAGCTGTTGAGAAGGGACGGACACTTCACTTCTGAGCCAACACTCAGTATCTCAGAAATAAAAAAAGGCAAGTTGGCAAATACACCTGGTTTTCCCAGTCTCACCATGGTGACAGGCATCTCAGAACATTCAGAACAATGTCTTGCGCCATAGACATTTCTGACAGGTTAAAAAGCTGTTTCTCTCTCAAAGTCTATTTTTAAGTTAAGACAGCGAATTACTATGAAAATGAAGACCAGCATTCTTTATTCTCAAATTATTTCATCATTATTTCACCAGCTTTTTCAAAACTTTACCTCTGAGGACAGCCACAGTTTAGGTCTATTCCATCTGCAAAAGGACAGACGATACGGGCAGCATCACACAAAACCTGTGCTTCTTTAGCAGCAAATTGAACAATCAATGGATGATCACCTACTCCAATGAAAAGATATTTAGAGATTTCAAAAAAACCCAGAAAATAAAAAGATGAAATGATAAATGTTAAATGTTTTTCATATATTGAAAAGCTGTCTGGCCACGGTCCTGAACAAACCGGCTCTAGGTGACCCTGCTTGAGCAGAGCGGCTGGGTAACATGACCTACAGCAGTCCTTCCAAACTCACCTATTTTGTAATTCTGCAAGCCCTAGAACACAACTAAAGGTAGTTCGCCAGTGGTTACTAAATGAGTATGTCTATCAAGAGAGGTGGGAATTCAGACATACAGATGGGTCCTAGATGGCTGTTGGCTCAACATAGACTTTTTCTGACTGAAATTGGGCAGATGCTTATCTTTCACAAAGACGATATATGAAACTAAGTACTTGCAATTTTTCAGCAGCCTTCATGCTTTTCCTCCTAGCCTGCCCTTTCTTGTCTGCTGCTGCACTTTTGCTGTGCTGACATTGCCAACTCTGTCTTGCCAAGTAGGAAACTTGCTTATGGAACTAACCCTTCAGAAAGGAGCTAAACGACCCACAAGATGTGCCCTTTCTTATCCCAGCCCATCTCTTTCCTCCTCTGTGCCAACGTGGCTGGTTTTCATGCACAATGCAATATGCAGAGTTGGAATGAGAATACATGGGCAGAGGCAGCTTTAGCAGCTTTGTCTCGAGTGGGAAACCGAAGTGTCAGTGCTCCTCGACTTGGGTCTGCTGAACTATTTGTGATTTACTAAGCCCTTGTAGAGGGCCAGATGGTCATTTGGAACAGGGTCCCCTCTTTTACAGCTACTGCATTACATTAAAGGCATCTAAAAATATCTCAAACAGTGTTAGCACTCACTTCCCATATAAACAACTACTGCAGTTAAGAGGAAGGGGGGTATCTGAGCACTGATGGAAAGAGATGATTCAACAAATGCAGAAAGCAAATGCACTTCCAGTACTGAAAAGACCACAAGTGCTTCTGAAGATTTTTCTGTTTTAGTGGAAAATAAGCAGTTCCTGAAGTAGCAGAACTTAAGTCAGAGAGGGCAGCAGTACCTTCTCAATCAAGTTGAGACACTTCTAGAAGTTACCTAAAAATCCAGCAAGCAAAAAAATAATCCCTTGCATATTTTCACAACAGTGTCCATTTAAGACAGTGCTCTAGCTGAAGAGATTTATATTACTGCAGTTAATACTTTGGAATAATTCCACGCTCCTAATTCTTGGTTGGGCATTACGTAATAAAAATACTGCATCTAGCCATATTAAATTTTTTAGCAGCGTCCACAAAAAAAAATCTACCTGTATGTCAGAAATACACAACACAGAAATGTCAATGCCAAAGAAAATGGAAACCAGAAATTACAATTGTAGGCTCCAAACCTACTCTGCTAATTAGAAGACAAAATCCCCAAACAGCCAGAAAGCTAAACATAAAACCACAGTAAAATTTTACAACCTGTTGTGGAGCTACTTGTTGAAAGCATAAAAGCTAATAATATAAATACTATGATCTTGGCAAAGCTGTCTGTAGCAGAAAGTTTTAGAGGCCTATAAAATTAAGGCCAGCATGAAAGAGGTGAATGGGGAAAACATACGGTTTACAACACTAGAGCATTTCATTTTGTATCACTTGGTATCAGGCAGCAAAGGAGAATTTCCTCTTTCCCTGTCCCTGCACCCCCCGGAATATACGACATATCTGACGTGTGGAACTTCAATGCCACAGGATGTTGTGTAGATCAGAAGCTGAAAGGCAACAAACTAGTGGCTCTGTAGACCTTTGAGCCATATATAGTCAGTTATGTTCTTACTTATTTTTACACACGAATAATTATTCATACTTTTTTAAAGTTAAATTCCACTAATAAGAGAGCCTACCTGTGCTTCCCAAGGTGATTTTTCTCTCTAACCGCTCTGTTCTATTTGCATAATGCACCATTCTAAACAGCCAATGCTAACATAATGAAATATACTTCCCCTGCTGTTATATATACACTTACAAAACTACCAATTCAGTGGTCTGAATAGATTAAATTATCACACTTCATAGATCCTACACGCTGATCTTACTAGCATGTCAGCAGCACTCTCTTCATTCCTCCAGTTGAGGCCTATGCTTCTATGGTCCCTGTTAACACTCTTCTACTGCAGCCACTTTGTGCCAGCAGATCTGTATCGTTATTGTCACCTCTTCCCACATATTTCATACCACTTTTCTCTTTTGCTTTACAGCCAGGACTCTGTACAACTTTTTATACTCCATCTTTCTGTATGTGTTCTGGTCATGTTTCTGTACCATGCCTGAAGCCTTGTTTCTCCCCATCAACTCTAGCCATGCTTCAACTTCCTGGTCTCTTCTTGCCCCTTTTTATCACCCTCAATATCTCAAGGAGCCCGCCAACAGCCCCTTCCACTTTCCACTCCAGCTGATTTGAAACCCTGCTTCTTTTATCAGTCCTTGATTCCACTGTATCAATGTCTGGTCTATTAATTTTTTCGCCTTTAGCAACACTCTTATTTTTGTTAGAGACTGGAAAACTTTTCCTGGCAATGAGTTAAGTGTTAGTCTCTGAAACACACAAGAAATGACAGTTGCTGGGAAAAAAGTCTTACTACCATCTTGTATAGGGTATGGCTGGGATGGAGTTAATCTTTAAAGTTATTTAAAGTTTATGTATATGTTGTGGTTTAATGTTGGCTGGATGCCAGGTGTCCACAAAGCCACTCTATCACTCCCCTCTTCAGCAGGACAGGGAGGGGAGAAAAATAAGATGGGAAAAAAACCCTCCTGGGTCAAGATAAAGGCAGTTTAATAAAGCAAAAGGCTGTACACGGAAGCAAATGAAAACCAGAAGATTTGTTATCTACTTTCCATCAGCAAGGGATGTCCGGCCACTTCCCAGGCTTCAGTAGCGTAGCAGTTGCTCCGGAACACAAACATCACAAAAACCCCAAATGCTCCCCCACTTCCTCCTTCCTTCTCTCAGCTTCTTATTGCTGAGCAGACATCGTACGGTATGGGATATCCCTTCGCTCAGCTGGGGTCAGCTGTCCTGGCTGTGTCCCCTTCCAAGATCTGCCCACTCCCAGCCTACTGTTGAAGGGGGGAGAAATACTGGAGAGAGAGCCTTGATGTGTGCCAGCACTGCTCAGCCATAGCCAAAACACTGGTGTGTTATCAACACCTTGCTAGCTAACAATACACAGCACAGCGCTGTGAGGACTGCTGCAGGGAAAATAACTCCATCTCAGCCAGAGCCAATAGAGTACAGCAGCCTGTATGGTGCTGCATTTGGGATTCTGTGACAAAACCAGCGCTGTAACGCACCAGTCTTTTGGCTATTGCTGCACAGTACTTGCACAGTGTGAAAACTTTCTCTTTTTTCGTCACTCTGCCTCCACCTGCCCCAAACAAAGAGACTGTGTGGGCAAGAAATTGGGAGTGGACACAGCTGGGACAGCTGACCCAAACTGGCCCAAGGAATACCGCATACCATATAACTTCAAGCTCAGCAATAAAACTGGAGTGGTAGCGGAAGAAGAAAGTGGGTGGGGATGTGGAAATTGTGTTCCAGGGTGGCCGTTGCTTGGAGATTGGCTGGCGTTGGTCTGGTGGTGTGGGGTGGGAAGTGATTGCCTTTGCATCACTTTTTCTTTTTTTCTCCTTCTTTCCTCCACTCATTAAGCTGTCTTTATCTTGACACATGAGTTTTTCTTGCTTTTGCTCTTCCTATTCTCTCCCGCTGCTGCTGGAGGGGGTAGAGGAGGAATGAGCAAACAGCTGTGGGTGCATAGCCACTGGCTAACTACGTGGTCAACACACCACACATCTAAATCAGTTTGGAGGGCCTGATTTCAGGTGGAGACAAGGCTTTCCACTATTTCATTTTGACACGCTATCACTGGAATGTCCTTACTCTCACCCAGAATATTTCTATGATTTTACGACCAGATATAGTATACCAAAATTGTTAACGAATGTCAAGTTGTGTGACAGACTTAATTCACTTGGCCAATTTGGTTTATTGTCACATAAAACATTCTGACAAGGCAACGGTTTCTTAAAAAAATACCTTTGTTTGTTGTGAATTCACTGTCTCTAGCTTTTGCAGATCTCACAAAATCAGCTGCCACTATCATTGGTGTGTAACACAAATCGCAACTGTATTTCCGAACCAAGGTTCTGAAAGCCAACCTGCAAACACATGAAAATGAAGAGATAAATAGTAAAGCTATTTTTCTGATTAGCTATTCTAAAATGCTGTTCTGACGTGCAGTACTGGGGGGATGTCCAGGTATAACTGTAAGATAAAACACGTCTATCTCCATCTTTAATAATTAAAGGAGAAGAAGGCAATCATCCTTGTTTTTCCAGTCAAGATAAACTTCCTCAGAGAAAATATATTGAAAACATAGTTGACGTGACAGTAACTTACTTTGAATAGCGGACCATAGGGGCACATATTTTTACGACTTGTCCAGAACGAAACAAATCCATGGGATCTTTTAGTTGGCATTGCTTCGTTTCTACGATGTCACCAATCATGTATCATTAACAATCCTTTTGGCATCTGGAAAAACAAACAGTGTTTGCGTGTAACTACTTCAGCCATTTCTCACAGGCCACGCAGCTAAATAATAGAGCTTACGCTGGACTCGCTTTTTGGTAGAGCACCCCGACGCGGGCTTGCAGAGCCTCGGGACCAGGCCTTTTGCCAGCAGCAGCTGCCGACACGGGCCCCGCGCCGGGCGCCCCGCTGCACTGCGTCACGCCGCCGCTGTAACACCGCTGGCCTCGTCCCTCACAGCACGGACTCAGGCGGAAGGCCGGTCTCCAGCCCAGCCCCTCAGCGCGGGGCCGGCTCCGAGGCCGGACCGAGGGCTCGGGGCTGCCCCTGCCCTGCCCCACCGGCCCGCACGGACAAAGTTTTCCTCGTGTCCGGCGAGAACCGCCCCTGCTTCGGCCCGGGCGCGCCGTCTCCCCCCCTCCCGCTGCAGGCCCAGCTCCCTCCCCGCCCGGCGGGGGCTGCGGCCCGACCACCCTGCCCCGAGCTCTGCCGGGTGCCGCAGGCGCGTGCCCGAGGAGCGCCACGGCCCGCCGGGNCTGGCTGTGCCCCCGCCGGCAGGGTCGCGTCGGGGGTCCCGTCCGCGGGCGGCCCTGAGGAGACGCGGGGTCCTGTGCGAGAGCGGCGTTGGGCTGGGCGGGCAGAGCGGGGGGAGAGGCGCCGGTGCTCGGGGACGGGACGAGGAGGGCGGTGAACCCCCGTGCTGTCAAGTCACGGAAAGTTTCGGCGGCGGGGGCACGGCAGGCGGCGGGGAGGGCTGCCGCAGCGGCTGGGCTCCCCCCCCGCCGGGGGGGGGG
>VXBL01007345.1:320983-411404 GCA_013400195.1 Aramus guarauna | reverse complement strand
GGGGTGGCGGGTTCACCTCTGGGCGCTTGCTCCTAAAGAACAACAAAAGTGCACTGAAAGGAGAGACGGAGGTGCTCGGTATTATTAGTGCGCGTTGTCTGGAAGCACGGGTCTTGCTTGATCCGAAATCATCATTGCGGTATCGTTAATTGTGTAGTTCATAAAGCAGTACCGTTGTAAGAGTCCGGTGTGATTTCGTGAAGTTGCGTCTCACGCCACTTCAGTCCTCAGCGACTGGAAGGTGACCAGCGCGTGTTTGGTTATGGGCACAACCTCAACAGCCTCACCGTGGTTGCACTGCAAAGTTTGAAGAAGAAGGTAGCAGTACTTTTTAGTGTGTTCTACTCAAGAACAGACTAGGGGGAGTAAAGAAACGTGTCTTTTTCACCATTTATAGCCCCCCTCCCCCAGTCATCAGCTCCAAACTTGTTTCTCTCGATTGTGGTCTCTTCTCAAATCGGTGTCTCGTTTGTGTTATGTGATGTAGAGAATGTTTGAAGAAACTGAAAGTCAAAGAACTGTACGTTTTAGATTCATGAAGATTATTTAACTGTTTTGAAGTGTAAAGATAACATCTAAATCTTTTTCAGAATGTTATGCTGACTTCTTCAGAGAAGACTTTGATGTGAAAGCTTACACTTCCCAGTCTATCCATCAGGCTGTGATAGCTGAGCAACTGGCAAAACTTGCCCAAGGTATTAGTCAGTTGGATAAAGAGCTTCATTTACAAGTAAGTTTAAAGCATATCTGTTATTCTGGGGTGGTTGATATAAACGGGTCAAAAGCTTAGTAATCGTATGGTCTTGTTGCTTCTGAAACTGCCTGGTGTACTCTGCAAGCAGTAACTAAAGGTACAAGTTGCAGCAAAACTAGTAGTGAATCTGATAGTTAACTCAGTCAAGCCCACTCTTAATACTCCTACCAAGCAGCCATATACTGCTTTCTCTTCAGTTTCTGCAGCCAATTTCTGTGTACATAGAGGTTCTGCTCTTCCTTGTAAGGGTGTTCCCTGACTCTTTCCAAATGATCATGTCAGCTATCAGAAATGCTGGCCTGTGTTTTGGGATGACAGTTGTGAGAAGACAGGGAATGGTTTAATTTGCACCCTTTCATCCTGTGCTGGAGAGCAGCCTTAGCCTTAGCCAGGCAAATATACGTTAACACACCTCCACACCTTCAGAAAGGCTTTTTAGTTTGAATAGTAGAAAGCTTTTTGGTAAAATCTGCGCAGACACCGCAAATCCACAGTGGAACTTGCAGTGAAAATGCGTGCAAAGTTTCTGTTTACTTTCAAAACCTGCTTCCTCCCTCCCCCTGCCCCAAGTGGTAAATTCTTTGGTAACTAATTTCTAAATGTCATAAATAGAAAAGAAAATATTAAAAATGAGACTATACATTATTACCGTGTGATTAATAAGCTTATATTTACAATTATTACTATATATGAAGGTGTGTTGAAATGTGATTGCTCTGCTGGCTTTAGTTGTCAGCTACGCTGTGCAGTTCCTGATTGTCTTTTTAATTCATAAAAGCAGCAAAGTCAGAATAAGATGTGTTCTGAAAACCCTTTCATCTTTAAGGTGTGGCTGCTTTTTCCTGTGTCTGCCTAATGTAGGAATGATGATGATATATTAATATCCCTTTCAGGCACATGTCCTCATTTTTCTGTGTTGATTTCTCTATTCTGTTTATTAAGGTTGTTGCAAGACATGAAGACCTGTTGGCCCAAGCAACTGGAATTGAATCCCTGGAAGGTAAATACTGTTATATTATGTGTAAATACCATTATATTATGCTTGCTACTTCTTGCAATGGAGGAAGCACTTTTAATATCTGTGCAGGGAATGTCGTTCACTGCCAACTTTGGCCCCTAATGTTAATGCTGCTGATCTTCTTTCTGAGGAGTAACATGAGGCAGGTTTTTTTTGACGTCAGTAGATGGAGCTCCAGGGAGGAGATTTGGCTTATACTTCTCTGGCATAACTACTTCATATGTAAACATATTTTGATAATCAGTTCTGAGCAACTTTAGCAATCAAGTCTTTTTGACCTTTTAATATATTTTTCTAAATAAGCCTAATTTTGTTGCAACATTAGCTGATACCTGTTGCTGTAAGTACCAAGTCTGTGCATGTTGCATATGCATGTGTTGCATAGTTTGCAAATCTTAACCAAAGAGGCTTTAATGCATAATCTTAACTGCAATGAGATGTTTTTTTTCCTAGTAAGGGGCTGCTAAGTTAAATGTGTATTTTTGTGTTATTCTGCTGTTTGGGATCTGGGTTTTAACATAAACTGCTGACTTCCAAAGGCCTTATTTAGGAACCATTGAATCTGTATAGAACAATGGTTGCAGTATACTGCTCTTGTGTCAGGAGCTCATTAGATTTGCCATTCTGCTCTTTGTCACTTGCTGGGAACTTCATGTGGTTTTGTTTGTTTTTTTTTTAATACAGAAAGTTATTTATTTCTATAACATGCTAATTTGCATATACTATGGGATCCAAGCATATCCCCTTTTCCCCTTCCATTTTGTAACTTGCTAAGTAATTTTATCTTTGTTCCTTCTTCTGCTTCCAGGTTTTGGCATAACCAGAGGGTTTCTGGTTACTGAAAGTTATATCTTCTTAGTCTTTGGAACTTGTTGGATACAGTATTTGATTGTTAGCATTTGCATATAGCTATAAAAATAAAGAAATGCCTATTTAATCTAGCAATTGTAGCTCCCAAATAGCTTTTTAAACAGTTGGAAAATTAAGCATAGGAAGACTGGAATCTCTGTTCATTCTCCAAGTAAGAAGTAGATAGGAATCTGTAATCAATATTGTGATTGATAAATACCTTCCAGTCATGATCTTTAGCAATTTGTGCTCAATGGAACTGTGTTTTCTGAAATTGTGGTTGTTTCTGAAGGACTCCTTCTTATAATTGCTCTGAGGAAAGAATTAAGTACTTCAAAACAGCTATTCAGTTATAAAACATTTCTATAAGGCAGGCGTGGTAAATAAGACATGTTACATTTAATAACCCGAAGTAAAAATAGAATCTGAATCACTTCAAATTTGTTGAAATTTCTCCATTTACTTAGGGTTATGCTCTTCAAGGGGCCTTTTCTGTGTGTGTGAGGAGAGGAGAAGCGTGCAGAGGTTCTAATCCTGAAAAGTATTTGATACTCGAGGTATTATAGTAGAAACTTCAGTCTGCAGTTGCCAGGAAAATCAAGTATCTATGCACACAATTATGATGTTATAAGTTTTGCAAAACTTTCTTATCTCTGCCCTGCTTGTGCTACATGTGATATATGGTCACTGTAGAGAAACACTGGGACAAGATTTATAAGAAAAAGAAAAGATGGGTGTCAATAGAAATTTTAATTATGACATCAAAACCACATAGCTCTTGGTGTGTTTATCAAGAAAGTTAGCAAGTGAAGATTATGAAAACTAATTCACAGCACGCACAATCATTTGGATATGTGAAAGTCAATCTCATTAAATGTTTCAAACTGATATACCCAGCTTGTAGAGTCCTTTCTTTTTTAGGTCTGTGCACTTTTTAAATGGTACACTCCTCTGGTATACATACTCTTTTCTGTCTATAGGTAGCTCAGTAGATATCTTGAGCTACCTGTTAGCTCAAAATAGGCTAAACAGTATCATCCTGTATCTTACCCAGCAGATGGAGAGGGTAAATTGCCTTTTCACCCATCCTAATTCTGCCTTCTGGCAGGAGGACTGCTGTATGCTTTATAGCAATGTCACAGTCATAGATGCAGCAATGTCATGCTACTGACCTTCCCCCGTTATTGCAATGTAGAGTGGAAAATTCAGCCTGTTTTGCCAACTTTTCACTGTATCTCATATATTCATCCTCTGATGCATGAGAATTGCATGCCTACCATTCCATGTATAAATGTCAGAGAAGTTCTGAGTCTGTCACTAAGCCAAATTAATAATTGTGAAATATGGAGAAGATGGGAGTTTGCATATTTATATAAAATATGTGAGATGTAGTGCCAGTACAGGATGAGCTGAATAAAACTATTAGCAGTAGTTTTGTTTATCTTCCATCTTACCGTATCATATTGCAGTTTTATCCAATTTGATGATGATATGGTCATAAACAGGACTTCACAAAAATGTAGTATGTTTGAGAACGCTAACAATAACTGGAACAAAAATAATTTCATAGGCCTGGGTTTGTGTAACTTAATTAAATTCTCAGCAGGCTGATTCCATATTGCAAAAAAATGACTGCTACCCTTGACTACTTTGTTTGCAATTTAACAAGAAAAGAGCAAGCATGCTTGTGGGCTTTCTTTGTCCTGCTTTGCCAAACGAATCTGGAACAAACATGATTAGGGTAGTTTGCTCTGTTTGTAATCTAAATTAGATGATCTCACAATGGCACTGTTACCTTACTTTTTGCTAAAGATGCTTATGCAGAGGAAGAAAACCTTGAAATAGAATTGGTTATCTTCTCCGTCCTATTTTGTCTGTTGGTTTCTCTGAGCTGTCTAGTCACTATGTTAAACAAATAGAGTTACCTAGGTTGTACCATTTTTGTATATCATGTTCAGGCATTTGTACCAGGTTATATGCCTTTGACCAGACCTGATCATCATTCTCTTAGAAAGCAACATACTGTAAATATTATTTGAAACTTAACATATGATGGATTTTAGAATGATATTTCCTCTGTAGGTTTGTGTTCTCTACCAATAAATTTTCCATATCATTCAGTAAGTGACCTATTACTTGCTCAGTTTATTTCCAAATATGCTGTGTTTTATTAATTTCAATCTGTTTGAATGCTTTGTTGTAAAGGGGGAAACTCTTGGTTTTTTTATGCTAAAGTAGTCTGCAGTAGTTACTGTGATTTGAAGAATAGTTCTTTTTATAATTGACAAG
The DNA here is from genome assembly GCA_013400195.1 of Aramus guarauna. NCBI lineage: Eukaryota > Metazoa > Chordata > Aves > Gruiformes > Aramidae > Aramus > Aramus guarauna. The sequence goes on along the minus strand of VXBL01007345.1, from coordinate 406,494 downwards.
TGTTCCATGTAAAAAATCTGCTTTATTTTGCAGGTGTCCTCCAAATGATGCAGACTAGAATTGGTGCTCTACAAAGTACTGTTGATAGGTATGCCATTCATTATGCAAAAAAGTATAAATTCTTAATTGTTCTGTCATGTTATTTTTTTAATACTGCTATAAATACATTTCTCTTCTTATTTTTTAGAATTAGAGTCAAAATTGTTGACCCCTACAACAAAATAGTGTCTCGCACAGCTCAGCTAGCAAAACTTCAAGTAAGTTGTATTAAAAATGTGTTTTAAAAAAAACTTTTTGAATATGTATTATTTCCCAGTTGCCAGACATGGGTGGGATTTTCATACTCCAGTAGCCTGTAGTTCATTGTCAGTATTTCTCAATGAAAAAATCAGTATTTGTGTTTCTCTTCGTGAGCTACGGAGAAGTGCTTCATACTGCAATGTAGGAAACTGATGTTTGCACTAGCTAAGTGAGGTTTTGTAGAAATGGAGGGAAGAGAGAAGGGTTATCTGAGTACAGATTGATTACATTCTCATTACTGTTTGTGTAATTTTGCTGTTTAATGTTGTGGTGCCATTGTGTAGAAGATACTTTTCTCTCCTAAGTTAATGCATGCTTGGCTGCAGTTTAGTAAAGAGTTTGGGAATGAAATCTTTCAAAATAGTCAGGATGCAACTTACGGAGCCACTTGTGGTTCTGTAGTTTTATAAGCCCAGGTATGTAGTTGTCCCTGTCTTTTGAATATAAGTGGAGTCTACAGGAGAATGTAGATCTCTTGTAGAGGATAGCAGTGGGAGAGAGCTTATCACAATGATGGCGAGGTAAGCGTCAAACACTTCCATTGTTCATTTTATAATAGTTTAAAACTATTCCATAGCTCTTCAGAGTCATGTAGCTGCATTCTGTTCAGTTTATAGTTTGAAAAGCAACAGAACTCTAAATCCACAAGTATTTAATGAGTTATTGTTTGAACTATTTGTCTTTGCGAGTTTACCTTGGCTTTGCAGAACTAGAAACTTGTAGTAGCTGAAATCTGAGCTGTGGACGTACACTCCAGTAGCTTGCCATCTGTGGGTGACTGCTGTTGTAGAGTAGAGTAGGTGAAGCCACAAACTCATGCAGTTTCTAGTCTGGGGGCTGGTGCACTGGTCTCTCTTCTGAACTTCTACTACTTTCTACATTACTTTTGGTCGCAGCGAGGTTCAGCAGGAAGCTCTTAACATTCTGTTCAGCCAATTTCTCCAGCTGCTTCTCCTGTTCTTTTCAACTCCAGCTGTTACTGTTTATGCCACTGGGCAAAACTTCTTTTACTTCCATGTGGCAGGTTAGGTGCAGATTTTTTTGTTCTCTGATGTATGTTGCAGCTGTGGAAAGGGTTGTGGGAATTTGGGGCTGAAGATGAAGATCATTTCTGCCTTGACCTTTTACAATGTCAAACTTCATAAGGATGTCTGAGAAGAATGACTCCCTGAACTTTGGAAATGTTTCTTGGGTGCTCTTTGTTTCCTCTTTGCTGTAGCAGGGTTACATGGATTTTCCTGTGGTGCGAAAGCAGCATGCATCCAGGGTCAGCATTACTCAGCCTGTGCCAGGGAATTTGTATTATCTGGCTTTTCTTGGCTATAAGTAAGAAAAAAGAGGTGCACGGTAAGGGGAGCCTGCTAGGCTACCCTCCCTAGCATCCAAATCCACTTACTTCAGTGTAAAAAGAGAAACGATGATTCCAGCTTCTCTGCCAGTGGGATTGCATCCTCAGCACGAGTGCTGCTGTCCCTTCTTGTGTTGGTGGATACATAACAAGTGGTTTACGTGGCACTACACTGCTGGGAGGAGTTGAGGGTCAGGACACTTGAATTATGAGATGAAGCTGGACTTGTGGAGAGCTGAGTCAATAGGCCTTTGAAATCTCCACCCTCCTGCACTGCTGTGGTGTCTCTTTCCCAAGCTGCCTTGTTTGTTCAGGAAGGAAGGGCAACAGCACCGCAAACAATTCACTTCCTGGCGGTGGCAGGGCTTATGACATGAAATTGCTCCCAAATGTAAGACTTTTGGCATGGGGCACTTTCAAACTTGCTAATTTTATCAGTTAATATACAAGTGGTAGAATAAGTAGGAAGAACTAGATGACTGATAAAAGAGGTTGCTCTCTGTCAAAATCTGTGGAGTTGGCAAGTATGTTTTGCTGAACTGTGGTGTTTAAGGGCCTCTTATACTCATGATGGTATTATTTTAGTGCTTCTCCATTGATTGCTGTGGGACTGCTCACAAACTGAAGGAATATTTGGCTTGCATAAAGCTGGATTTTGCCATCCTTAATTGTTTTTAATATAGTCTGTCTTTTTCATAAACATTCTTACTGCAAATTCATTGTCAAACTTCAAATGTAGTCCTGAATGCTAAACCTCAGCTGTGTGCTTGTGTATATTCTGTCTTGCTCTGCACTTAGAGCTTCATGGCATGCCAAGGGAGCACCAGACTCACAAAGCTTACTTCCTACTTTCAATCATACTGTGCTCTTCTGAGTCTCTCCATAGTAGATCACAAGCTGAATGGGAATAGTTAACAGCTGAAATATGTAGACAGTTTGTCCTTCAGAGGATTATTTTCCGTGCAGCTCTATTTAACCATGTGTTTCTACATGTTCTCTTAATTTCAGATATCTCAGTGTTTAAAAACTTTATAGTAGCCGAATTTTTAAAACGCTTTAAAAAATAATGATCCTGTATTTTAAAATTAGTCTCTCTTTAATATACTCAAAGGTAGCAGATTTCATCCTGGTGCTACTGTAACTAAATAGTAAATGTAGTCTAAAGATAGTGGACTGTCTCATCTTTCTTCAGGGTTCTGTTATAGAGACATTCAATTACATTATGATCTGGCAGAAATATGCAATTGCATGTATGAGCTACACGCTGGCTCATTTTCAAGTGGTCCTCTCTTTATAATTAAGTTTTCTTTAATCATTTCTTAAAATTAACATGAGATTAATTGCAAGAGACTTTTTGATTGCTCGAATTGTAGCAATAATGTGGGTTATGTTGATATGCTCCTTTAGGTTTCAGGAGATGACTAACATGTAATCTCCAGAAAAATCAGGTTTTGTTTTTAATTTTACAAAAAAACACTGGGACTAACTCAGGCCAGTGGCCTTTTCCAAATGAATTGTTACTTGAACAGTGGAATTCATTCCTTCTTGGATGAAAGCATCTCCTGTAGAAAAGCATACTATATCAACTCAGGAAGGGAACGTTTCCTGAATTAATTCAGACTTCTGTTACACAGGTGGTCAGGTTAGAGGATCTAGCATCTGTGAACAACTCCACTATTAGATAATAGTTTTTATTTCCGTTACAGGGTTCTCATATATTGCATTATTTTACAGTGACTGGGATTTTTATAAGTTGAACAGCTCATGTAAATGGAAATACTTGGGTGAAACAGAATCTTTGTCAAGGGCGCAATGCAGTAGCAATCACTGTGAAGTTAGGAGTCTTTGTCAGTGTCAGTGTCTTTGGATTTTTCTCCTCCTCCTAATTTACAGGGCCAGAAGTTAAAATTTTTTTTTGCTCTTGTATCTAAATGTAACTTTCCCATCTCTTACTCAATGTGATAGTCCTTTTAAAAGATTGTTTCATGGGGTAGGAGATAATGAGCAACAATCAAATGAAAAAGAAATAATCTTTTGGCATGTAAAGTAAAAGAGGGTCAGAAGATAACTGAATTTGAATTCCTAGGGAAAAACATTAGCCAGAGATACACAATTGGATTACAGAGTAATTAAATTTGAAAGCAAAGTAGTAATACTGTGCCTTCTTATTTGGCGAAGCACAGTGCACTATATAAAAAGCTATTTTTGATTCATCTTGCAGGAATTTAGTTCACAGATATGAAAGTGATATGTGGATCAAGATTTTTCTAATTAAAGAAATGAATTAATAAAAACTAATACGTTAATCTCTCAAAGTAGGATAAGCCCCACTTGGTTCTTACTAATGGTAATAGAAATCATGTGGTTAAGTTGTCTTAGAATGCTTAGGAAACTTGCACTTCAGACTGTGTGATACAGAGCCAAAAGTGGTGAAAGTAATTGTGCTTTCAGTGATTTGCCTCAGTGGGGCTTTTTCTAATTTTTCCTTTTTGTTCTGTCTAGATGCTTAATAAAATTAAACTATAAATATTTGTGTTTTGATTGCCTTGTGCTGGCGTAGGGAAGAGACAAGTACAGTCATTGAATATTGATTGAAATGACTCACTTGTGTATGTTTTCATATATGCACTGTAACATTAGTTTTCAAGGTATTAACTTGAGTCTAAAAAAGGGGTTCAAAGTCTGTAAGATACTAAATATTTTTTAAAGTAATTTTAATTTAATTTTGATATCCATAAGGTAAATATTTCAGGAGGCTTTGTCTTCAGTACCAGGGAAAATACTCACAACAACTGTCTTCCTCATTCCAAATTTCTCATTCAGCTCTCTTGTTAATCTGATTGCACATGTTGGACGGTACTTGTGAATGTACTGAAATCCACATACTTTTTTACATTACCCTGAATTGCATTTCTGAATTCTAGTTTAGCTGTTACCCACTCCAGAATGTTGCTGCTCCCATTGCATGTACCTCCTAGCCCCACTGACCCAGTCCAGCCTCAGAGAAACTCTACTCTCAATGTAACTCTTACTGTTGCTCTGTCTCTATTATTTACTGTGTAAAAGGAGAAAACCTGTTTCAAGATATTAGTTGAGTGAAATGTTATGAAACTCGTATGGTTGATTCTGATGTCAGCAATGCCTTTTTTCTAAATTGGTGCTAACAAAAACATACACAAATATGTTTCCTGAAAATTTACATATGCACCCATCTTCTTAATTTTTAGCCAAGAATGCTGTATATTTTAATAAACCTATGACAGGATGTGACCTAACAGTTGGCTGAATGAGGGTGACTGACCTTAAGAAAGTTTTACTGAAAACAAGTTTTTACATATATTCCTACCATTAGATTCAATATCTGTAATAACAATTTAGCCTTTAAGTTCTATTGTCCTCTGAAGTAAGCTCTGCCATTTTGCTTATTTTGGATCAGTATTTGATTGGTAAGGCCAACTTCTTAATTTTACTAAAGCTTACAGAGGGGAGGAATATTGAGGATAGATGCACAATGTAAAATAAGGCTCACTTCTAGTTAGAAAATGAACATGTCTCTGTCGTAGGGTTCTGAGTTTCCTTTATTTATTTATTTTTTTTTAATAGTAATGACAGCATAATCTCAGTAGCCCTGTGAATGTAATTACCAGCTTTTGGAAGTATTGGTCTATATTGCATAAAACCATGTTAAAAAAATCCTGAACAACGGGATTTCAGTGTTCTAAAGTTCCTTGTTTTTATTCATGCTCATATTTCCTTTTTTGGTTAAAATATTTCCATATTTGAGGCCTAATATTATGTGATCATAGTGTACTGATAATATCCCCTAATGCTATGATTTCTCTGCAGGCTGCCTGTGACTTGCTGCGGAGGATAATACGCATCTTGTATCTCAGTAAGAGACTTCAAGGACAATTGCAAGGAGGAAGCAGAGAGATAACAAAAGCTGCCCAGAGTCTCAATGAACTTGGTGAGTCCTTCTTAGTTACTTTTAGAAGCGGTTTTAGCTTGCGCTTGTATGACTCACACTAGTGTTTGACTTAAAGAAACCCCCAAAAGTTTTTATTATAGTTCTTACTGTCTGCTTCCTGCCTGAGAAATGGTATGGACTCATTAGTACCTTCAACTTTTTCGTATGACTTCTGTAGATAAAGGTATTTAATAGCATGAAAGTTCTATGGTAATAACTTGTGTTCTTTTGGGCAATAATTTTTTTGCGAAGCAATTAATTTCTTATTGGTTTGTGTTTGTATAAAATGCTTTCAGAGGCAGCAGATAGATATTTAGCTTTTGGAAGACATTGCACTACAATAAGGCATAGTTTGAATTACAGTTCATGCCCTAAAAGAAAATTATTGGCCCTGTGACTTTTATGAAAGCCATACGATATACAGATACGTAGCCTAATTCAGATACTAGAAGCATTCTGCTGCAGTTCTGACTAATTTACTCTGTCTTTTATTGGCTTCTAGAAAGAATGATGAAATATTTCTCACGAAGCTCACATTATATTGCTAGATTGTTTTCTGTACTTGAGCTAGCTTGGGTACTTCCACTCTGTGCTGCAGGATGCAGTGAGGAGCATCCTGTTAGCCCCGCAGATCAGTCGTTGGTGTTGTATATGGTATCTTGCCAGCTGTTTCTCCTTTGGTTTAATGGTATTCAAATTTTGGCTTCCAAAAATAGGTTGTGGGAGGGCTGAACTATCAAACATTCAGAATCATCCTGAGGTTTATTGTGCATATTTGTCACTACTGCTCGTTTTATACTGTGTAATCAAAAAATTATTAGACAATGACTTAGTCTTATAATTAGCAGATGCTGTGTTGCAAATGGAACGTTTTTGTATTCATTTAGTATATCAGTTTGACTGAAGCACTTAAGCAATTGTAGCATTCTAAGCTAGAATATTTTTTCTAATTTTCTCTTTTTTCTAATTTTTAATTTTCTTTCCATTTTGGTCTCCTCTGACATCTTCAGGTTATATAAAGTAATATTGTCTTTTAACTACCTGAATTATAAGTCTCGTGGGATTAATCTGAATGCTAGATCCTATTTAAATAATTAGTACAATTTAATGGTAAAATCTGAGGTGGTTATCTTGTGTATTTTTTTGGATTTCTTTCTTTTAAATAAAATGCCTTTTATTGCTCTCCTTTCTCTCTTTTTTTTTTTTCTTCAACATTTTAAAAAATAACTTCCATGTTCTTCTGTTAAAGTGTCACAATCTTTTGAGTTTCTTGTTTTCAAATATTCGGTCTTTTCCTGAAGCTTAGAAAAGTCTAAGTATGTATTATTGTTAAAGATGAAGGGAAACATTTCGCCATAGGAAGCTCTTTTGAGTTTCATCCTACAGTCCATGGTGGGGGGATCCAAGGCTTGTGGTCCTTAATTTAATCCTTAATTAGTCCTTAATTCTGGATGGTTTATGGCCAGGTAAAATCCCTTGTCTGCTGTCATTTTTCTCTCCTTCACTTTTCCTTTTTTTTCTCTTACCTCTTCATCTGCATCCCTCCCTCATCTTTTGGCTATCTGCTCTTTGTTCTCCTCCACTGCCCACCTTGGCTGGTCTGAATTCTTACTGCCTCCCAGCTGGCCATGACTCCCAGCACCCAAGTGGATGGGAACATCCCACTGAGTCGGCACGGTTCAGGCTACCGCAGTGGGAGGTGGGGGGAAGGTGGTGTGTTGCAGGGAGGCTGGATTTTGGGGTATAGCTGGGGAAGCACCATGCTGTGCTTCTGGTTTTGGAAAGTGTTGGGATGTGTGGGAGATCTGGAGGGGGCAGGTGATGGTGGCGTGGAGCAGGAGGGCAGTGAGGCTGTGGTGACCTGCGGTGAGGTTGTGGAAATGCTGTGCTTCAGAAAGACAGGAATGGTGATGTAGTGCTCTGTGGTGTCAGGAGGGTGGGAAATGTGGGGAACACACACTGGGCACTGGTTGTTTGGTGGTGAGACACGAAAGCTTTGGGAGGACTTGGGAGGTACTACAACATCTGATGGTAGTAAATAGGTGGTAGATGTGAGTGGTGTGAAAGGCTGGTATTGGATAGGGAGCTCTGCATCATGGAGGCTTGCTCTTGAATTGGGGATCATGGCCAAGATTAATAGTAATTTGTAGTTTTAGCCTGATATTTCTGAATATCCCTTTCGATTCTCAGGGAAAAATTCTTCCCATTTTTTGTTACCTTTCTGTTGTATGTGTGGTGCAATATAATTTCTGCTTTGTTGAAATCAGTGCACTGTGATATTACCGCGAAAGCTTTGCACTTTTTATGGTATAATATACCTTTTATTGCATATAGGTTATTTTGGGTGGAATCTTGGGATGACTGGCCATGTATTTTTATGTACTGCTATACTCTGTGTATGTTTGGGGGACATAAATGTGTGTGTGCCTGTTTAGGTATATGTATTCAACATATATATTTTTTCAGCAAATCTATGTTAGTTCACTTATGGCTTTTACTTAGATGTGTTTTGGAAGTTTATTTTGCAGTGATGAGAAAAGAGATGATAAAAATATAAAATCTTGGAATTAGATAGAAATATGGGTCAATCAGAGGAACTGCAAGAAACAATAGCTAGTAGTCTGCAGATCTCCAGCTTCAGTGGATGATTTTAGGAACTTTACTCTGAAAACATTTGGTAATATTTTCACTGGGATCTCTCCTTAAAGCTAAAGTAGATCTAAAATTCCTCAGTTTTGGACTTTTCACATTCTTTGAAGTTTACTTCGCACTTTGGCACAGTAAAAAAGAAAAACTGAATTCCCTATGTAATTTCTAGAGGTTAAATGTGATATGTATGTGTATATATGTACGTATGTATATGTATAGAAACCCCTCAAACTTTCTTCAGCTTTCTTTTTCAACTCCTCCCTCCCAACACACTTCTCTGGGTTCTCTAGCAATGTAGAAACAGAGCTGTGGTAATCCATTGAATAAGCTGTTAGCTGCTTCTCTGGTGACGATTCTTCATATTGTACAATCCAATTCAGCGTATGGATAGGAATCCAATTCAGTTTATGGATAGGTAAAGCAAGTGGCATATTCAGATGTCACACAGTGCCTAATGCAGTGAATTATGTGCCCTGACTATGCTTCCTGGTGATATTTTAATACAAGTATTTTATAAAGTGAAAAAGAAACGTTCCTAATCCAGTTTGAACAATAGAATGAGACAAGAAAATGGTACACTATATACAGTTCCCTTTCACAGAAGAAATTCTGTAGGTGTTAAAAAAATCTACTGTCCTCTTTGTGGGTATGCAGAAATTTCTGTAACAGTGGCCAGTAACTGATCAGCTGAAGATGAAAAAATTCTTAGTCGTGCAGCAAATGGCTAGCTTGACTGTGGACAGGTTGTTAATTCCATCTATCAGTTACAGAGCTAGCTGTGGACAACAAAGAATTTATGTCTTTCGCTTGTTAAATACCTATAACTGATGTCATCATTATTCATATAAACGTCTAGACTTCTTTTAATTATAATAAACTCCTAGTCTCTGTATATGGTTGTATTACAATTTATTTCATAGCAAGTGAATTTATGCGCTTGAATGACCTTGTGAGTGTATAATACATGTAGGCAGGCTCTCATAGCAGCCATAATTTTGCTCTTTTGTAAACTCAGAGTTAGTCTGTGACTAAGCTGTGCAGCCGTAAAATGAAGGGGAAGGAGTCTGTTGAAGTATGGTTTTGGGTGTCTCCAATATTGCAGTTGCTGCAGGATGGGACTACCTTCCACGTAACTTATGGGAAGAGAGGATGGGGGAAGATGAGACTGTGACCTTGCTATAAAGCTAGATAATTTCAGAGAAAAGGCAAAATATTGTCAGTTACGGAAGTCTAGCTAAAATGGAGAACACCCTACATAGAGGGAGCAAAGTTTACTCATGGCAGTTATTTAGCCTTAATATGGCAGTAGAAGACTTAAGGGAAATTCAAAGAAATAAAGCTCAATTTTGATACTACTTGTAAAGAAGTATAGCTTGGATGGAGAAGACTGAAGCTAGTGAGGATATGCATGATACTGGGTGAAATATAATCTGAAAGATGTTCTTTGGCTATGCTTGGAAGGCCTCTGTAGCTGGCCTTGTGTAGGTGTTGGTAGCCCTGTCTTCTAAAGTGCACTCCAGAACTAGGGACATCTACACAAAGGTGACTGTGATCTTGGGCCTGAAAAAATCTCTTGTGGAAGCTAGTAAAAAATTGGATTTAGTGCCTTTCTACGGTAAACAAGATGTGTCATGATATCATTTAAACAAGATAAAGCCTGTCTATAGCCAATATGTCTGTTAGAATAACAATTGGAGGAAATGGGAGGAGGAAGATGACCTCTTGTCTGCCTGCCTTAATGGGGGTTGCATTGGTGGGACCTTGTCTCATCCAGTATTGAGGTTTCTCTGCTTCAGTGTGCTTTTCTAGTATTCCTGCTACATGTAGTACCCTGGAGTTTCTACTGAAAGGGAACACCATTGTAAAGATTATGAAGTTGTCTATAGTGTTACATCTCGTTATCCAGTTTGTGTCGTACAGTATACAAAATAATGCTTGATAGAGGGAGAGAATTAAATTTCTTTGTGAAAATTCACTGTTTCTTTTTACACTTAGTTCTTGTAGTTATGTGTTGTAGTAATGTCACATGGTCTGTGTTTTCCCCATCTTTGAAATTACTTATGATATTAAGTAGAGCAAAATCTTTTCAAATATTTTAAACCTAAGAAGCCTATTTTTTTCTTCTTTTTCTCTGTTGCTGTTAAAACATTGACCTATTCCATAGAAAGGAGAGCGTGTTCCTTTGTATGCCTATGCATGTATGTTTATGTATATAAATATTTATAAAACCAAATAAAACAATATGTATATTCATCCTAATTTTTCTCAACTGGTTTTCAGAGTAATCTCATTGTTCTTAGTGATTATCTTTGGGAACTCCTGGTAAGAGAGATGAGACTCCAGAAGATGGGAGAGCTTTATTGAAAATACAAGTCACTGGTTCCTATTTTATTTAGACAACTCTAAGTAACTTGACTTCCTTAAGCAAAGGAACTCCAGAACAAATAAACTATTTGTAGGAGTCTGGAATATAAAAATGCTTTTAAATAGTAGGCCACGTAGATTTATCAGAATGAATCCTGTTTAACCACCCACATTTTCTTTGTTGGGTCTTAAAACCAGAGAGATCAGTGACTGTCGTATAGTTTGGTTTAAATAGTGCTCTACACTAGTAGAGTACACTAGTAGGATCAGCAATATAATCCAGATGAAAATGTTGTGCAATGAGTGCAGAAGTTTTGAGAAGGCCGTACCCCAGAAGTTGTCATCAGTTGTTCACTGTTGCCCAGCAATATATCAGGTGGAGTTTTGTTGAAATGTGTTCTGCAGCTGGCTCATGTTTTCATTAATGATTTGAGTGATGTAATATGGTATATCCTTATTAAATTTACAAGTAATAATCAAGCAGAGAAGAATGGAAAGTATGTTGGGAAACAGGATTAGAATGAAGAATATTCTTAGCAAATTGGAGATACATCTTAGTGGAACTGATTTAATTTCTCTTCCAGACAAGTGCAAGGTCCTAGCAATAAATAGTTGTAGTTAACAGCAGGAATAGGAGAAATGACTGTGTGGACAACAATTCTGCAGAGAGGCTTGATAGTTCCTCACAAATTGAGTGCAAGCCACTTATTCATTAGTTTTGTAGCAGTGTGACATTGTTGGCAATGAAATTTGTATTGCTCTTTATAAGGAAGGGTGTTGTGTGCAAAGCACTTGAAACAAATCTTTTGTTCATGCTTCAGCTGGAGTATCAAGTCCCTTTTGAGGCGCCTCATTCAAGGAAGATGTAGGGTAATTGGAGAAAGTCCGAAGTACAGCAGTAATGATGGTTGAAGGTCTTGAAGACGGGCAGTGGGCGGAGGAACTGAAAGTGTGTGGCTCTTTGCTTTGGAGAACAGGGGTCTGAGAGGCAGAGTAGCATTCTTCTGATAAATAAAAGTTTTTCAAATGAGAAGGGAGTAAATGGCTTTCCATACCCACTGTGATCAAAACAGTAAGTAATGGATCCTAAATGAAGCAAAGAACATTTTTATCTAAAATGTTAGGAGAGGTTTCTGCCAGTAATAGTAATTTCAGGGGAGCTGTGAAGTCCGTATTTGCAGCTTTTTTTTAAAAGCAGTTTAGACAAAGCATATATCAGGAATGGGTCACATACAGGTGGTTTTGCTGTGAAGGAGGGGGACTGAGTAAGGTGACCTGCTACCAGTCCGTTGTTTCTCTGAGATGCTCCTCCCACCAACTCTGTTAACAGAAAATACATTCTAGGGAAGTTTTGGGTTTGGGTTTTTTGAATTTTTTTTTTTTTTTTAATTGGACTACTTGATGTAAAATTTGCTTCCCACAAGTTGGTTTGTTGGGCACTGTGCCCCGATACCTCGTGGAATATTAGAACGGTGTGACTGAAAAATTCATGCCATCACTTTACTTCAGCTTCTTATCACTCCTTCAGATGAAATAGTAGATAAATCTCCTCCAAGACCTTCAGCTCACCCTTCTGACACAATTACTTCTCTTCTGGTTACTCACTGTGTGACTGACATTCAAGTTAATTTCACGCAGTTCATCATGTTACTGGAGTGCTGCAAAAATTGACCCTCAAAACTGTTATGTCAATATGCTCTAGGAGAATGCAGTGAGCAGAAGGAAGGTGGTACAGACTATGTGAATATAATTTTTTTTTCCCCCTTTGGCAGGACGGAAGGCAAGCTATCCATTTTTCAGTGACCCAACTTTTTTTAAGAAAGATGTTAATTTACTCCTGTACGTTTTTNTCGTAGGAGAGGTGCTCCAGCCCTCTGATCATCTTCATGACTCCTGTCTGGACTTGCTCCAACAGCTCCATGTCTTTCTTGTACTGGAGTCCCCAGAGCTGGATGCAGTACTCCAGGTGGGGCCTCATGAGAGCAGAGTAGAGGTGGAGAATCACCTTCGACCTGCTGGTCACGGTTAATACTTGGGAACAACGATGAATATTGTTTGGTGTTTATCAAAATGCTAAGCACTACTAGTCAGTATTCAGGAAACAACAGTTCTAATTTGTTGAAAAGTTAAATAACTCATTTTAGTAGTAAGTGTTCATACTTGTTTGTTTTGTAGTGATTATCTCATCCATATCTATTGCAAGTTGGAATTATCTGTACCTATTGTTTCCACAATATGCCTTATTAATTGACTATTAAAACAGTATAAATAATCTGACTAAACCAGACAGACTTATTCTGAAGTGATTGCAGATTGGCTGATTGTAATGTTTATCCTTCAGGTTAAATATTGTTGTATAAAAAATACTTCATTTTAATTGCTGCAGTTTTTGAAGTAACATTAAATGTGATATGTATCTGTACACAGCTATTACTAAATTTGCAATGGTAAGCTGAATGAGCACCTGCCACAGATATACAATGGTAGCTATTGTCCACTGCTGCCTTCTTCCCATATCATATTCAACGATTAACTTAATTTTTTTTCTATTCCAAGCAGAAATTTAGACTGTATGATTGCCAAGCCAGATCTTTTGTTGACTCAAACTGCAATTAAAGTGAGGAAGGACTCAGTTACTGTCATGTCAGTGAGGTCTTTCACTCCTAGTATACAGAGCAGACAGATTTGTTAATATTGCTGCATGCAGTCTTTCATAAAAATCCACACACGTCAATCTGGAGGGAAAGGTTTTAGTGGTACTTTTGCTTAGGGATTTAGATGCAGTACAATTTACTGCCTTGTGCAAGACCTAGTGTCCTCTAAAATAATATAGCATATGTCTCTGTAGCATGATGCACTGTTCTGTAGGGGTAACTGAACTGATTTGATTAATAGAAATTACATGGCCATGCTAGCATGATGCTTTGCCTGGGGTAATTAGTCCTGCTGAGAATGACTGAATTGCATTACTGGCTCAGAGCCATCTGCATTATTTTTGAATGCCACTGCTTCAGGTGGTACATCTGCATCCATAGTAAATGTAAATATCTTGCTAAAACGCTTTTCTTCTGTCCCTGGTGGTGTTAGCAGGAACACTACCAGACCCTCACTGAAATTGGGCTAAAATATACTGTGCCTTTCTGTAGTTGATGTGAAATCTCCATGTTCTTCAATTTCATGTTGTTCCTTTCATTGAGTTTTTTTTTTGTCTTGTTTTGTTTTTCCTGAGGCTCTGTTACCATAAAATGGAAGATTTTGCAAGAAGTTGTTGTGCAAAGTTTTATTTGTAGTATTCCAAGCTAAAAAACCCTCTCTAGTGGAAAGGCCAAGGAGATATACAAATAATTTAAAAGCCTTAATATTTGTAGCTTTAAAACAAAAGAGTCTGAAACTGTTTGGAAACTGAGAACTCATTTTTATATAAAAGCTTAATTTTTCCAAAATCAGGCTAATGAAAAATTTTAAAAATAATGAAAAGTTCTTCACAAACATGAAGCCAGTGTCACATGTAAAATCCATATAGAGTACACTGTCTGAACTGCTTTTCTTCAGTGTTTCTGGTAAAAAGTGAAAGTGGTCGCCTGTTGCTCTAGTTATTTTGTGATTAACTGTATATGGTTAATAGTGTACTTAATCACAAAATAGTTGTATAATATATAATAAATACATATATATATACACCAGATACTGTGTTTGTCGTGCATAAGACTGGTCATTCTGTGACAGTCAGATATATGGCAAAATAATTACTCTTTATTTTTAATGTGATAATGTAGATAGAACCATTCTGCTTACATTCATACAACAGAGGCAATTGAAGTTGTTATTTTATACATTGATAAAGGAAAAAGAAAAAAAAGCATATTTGTAATGCTTCAATTTACTATGTTTGGAAAGATTCTGGTTTTATTAGTTGATCTGTCTTTTCAAGGAAAGGAGGTTCATGAAAGCTATGGGTAGTTAGTGCTAATAAAAAATCCTCTTGGTTACTATGAAGATCTTGTTATTTTCTTAGTACTGTTCCTGGCTTAATGTTTGCCAAAGTCACTACTTGATTTATTGTAAATTAACATTAAAGGAAGAGCTATTCAGGCTTCTGCTGAGTTGTGTTATTTCATGAATTATGCTGTACAACCAAATATTTTGTGTAATGAGTGTAGAAGCTAGTCCTTGTGCTCTTCTGTAGTTGCTATACTACCCACTTATTTCTTTCTTTGTTTCAGTTATGCATACAACAATCTTGTTCTAGGCAATCTTATTTTATTTTATTCCATCTTTACCTTTTATGCAGAGTTAAGGAGCGTCTGTGGATTTTAATTTATTTCTTGTCGGCTTTTGAAGTAAAGAAAGAAATATCTTTATCGTATGTAGCAAGTTCATTAATTTGACCTATATACATTAAGATACTGAATTAATGTACATGTAACAAAATGACTTGCAAAACTTAATACACTTTTTCATTAGTAAGAGACTAATAGTGTAAGACCTCTTTATCCTCTTTGAACAAGGCTGACAGAACATACAGATTTTACCATCAAATTGTGTTTTGCTGTGATTAGGATTACTAGCTTGGAAACTTTACGTTATACGAAGCATTTTATGTAAATAGTTGGTATGTTTTACTTAATTTCTGGCATGTATTCTTTTTCTAGCTACTTTCAATAGAAGACACTGAATAATTACAGGCACATGAAAAAAAAGACTGCCTTTAAATTGATACAAGAAAAAAATATCCTGTTGGAATTTTGGTTTTTAGCATAACCTTTAAGTTAGTAGGGCTTGAATTAACATTTCCTCAGGTTTTTTAAAAGTTTGGTTTCTGTTAATGTAGCTTCATTACTATGTCACTGTTTTCCAAAGTCATAAGTATTCTGATCTCTTGAAATTTAATTTTCTAGAAAATTAATCCAGGTATAATTGTAATGGTGAGTTTTCTTGATGACTAATTTCCTTTAAATGACCATAAACATGTTTCAAATTTGCCATGTTGAGTGAATTATGAAACTATTTTTTCATGTTAGCATTAAGCTGCTTTCTAGTTTTGATGAGATTAGTTTTTTAGTTATAACTACTTGAAGAATTTGATTTTGCTGTATTATTAAGCATTTGGTTATTTTAGTCTCAAGTATATAGTCCTTGTCAGAGGGCTGTGTATCAGGTATTTTAAAATGGATTTAGTACCCTGCTTTCTGTCTTGAGGTGTTGACCTGTTCCTGAGAGGTATGTTACTGATGTCCCATTAGCAAGGCTGCGCCAGAAGTTAATGACAGTGTGTTCAAGTTGCCTTTGCTGTAGCACATGGAGTATTTCTGACAGTTTTTATCCTGATTCCAGGCCCATCAAAGACTATTTCCTATCTTTTGCTCTTTCTTGCTCCCAGTTTACAGGTGTTCGCACCTTTTCTTCCTTACATTTCTGGAAAGCTTTGCTCTTTCAACTCCTTGTCATCTGTTACTCTGAATCTTATTGCTACTATGTCATTATTAATATCAATTATGATTATTATTGTCATGATCTAATGTATAGAAGTTTTGGTTGTAGGCCAGTATTACACTGCGCTAGGCTTCAGCAGGTACAGAGTAAAATCTGGGTCCTGATAGCTCTTGATTTATTTGCTTCTAACACTTCAGAGGACTCCAGTGGGAAAGAAATGATTGTGGGCAAGAACTAAGGAAGGAGAGGAGGGATGTGATGGACTACCAAAAAAGTGTTTTCTGCTGGAATTATTGTCAGGACAGCAGAGTAGCTGCACCAGTCATGGAGCTGATAAGTTAACATGCATTTAAACTCTCTCATGTACTGGCACATGTGTGAGGCATGAATAGTGTTTGCCCTGGTAGTACATTCAGTTCTGTGTTTGAGATTAAGACAGTACTACTTATTTCTTAAAAATACTGCAACGACAGTTTTTTCCATCTGCTTTGGTAATGTATCGGATGGTCTGGGGCTCTGAGAGCCCAAGGATATATTGTTTGTAGTTCCACCTGGGTAAGGCTGAAACAGACGGGTTAGGGATTTTGAAAGAGGAACTGATTGGAAATGAAGAACGTAAGTGATGGAAGATGGAAGTTGTGGAAGAAGGTCTTGGTAATTATGGTATCCTGTCTTTTCTCATTAATGAGCCTAAATGTAAAGGCCAGATCTCATAAGGTGTTTTTTTCCAGTTTTTGTTTGTTTTGCAATTAGTGAATTTAGATGTGTGACTCCGAAATCTGAAAACTGTACTTATATTCTGTTTCTCTAATTACAAAATTCCCCTTTTGCTCTCTTCTCAAAGTATCCCTATAGAGCAGAGAGGAATTATAGCAAACCTGTTTTTGTTTTGCTGTTAAGAAATACTTGTTCCCCACCAGAAGGATGGTATCCCAGCTGGTAAGGATGTTTGGACCTTGTTTTTGCTTTACCCCTTGATCATTTTAAGTGTTTGAACAGTATGTTTTTTTGTGTTTGTTAGCTAGGGCGTATCATGAGAGCGGAGATACGAAAGGATTTTGAAGAACCAGTCACATAGATAATCTTGTAGTTGTTAAGGCTTGTGTTTAGCCAAATACAGGATAAATACAACATCAGAGAGGTTTTTTTGACTTTTTAATGACTTTGAAACAGTTATGATTGTGTAACTAGTTCAGATCTTAGGGCATCTTTGTGTTTTGAGACAAAGTATTCTGTTATTGGGTAGTCATTCTTTTTTAATAGAACTACATAATTAAAAGTAGAAATGAAAGCTATGGGTTTCTGTTTCCAGGTGACATACAAAAACTATCAAGACCCAAAGATATTTGCAAGCTCTGTCTGCCTTTGAATTGGGTAATTTTTTGTGCACTGACTTTAGAAGAGTTTATTAGTTAAAAAAAAAAGGGTGCACACCGAAGATAAGAAAAGAATTTAAAAGAATTATTTTTGGCTGAGAGAGAAGGGAAGAGAGAGGTTAGCTGTGAATCTCTGAAAGATTATCTTTTTGCATCTTGTAAATTATCAATACATGGTAGAGAGTAAGAATAGCTGGCAAGAGCTTGAGAAGAATTTGTAGTGTCTTTTACATGTTATATAAATGAAGAAAAAAGTATCAACTCAGATGTCTGTATATTCCTAAAGAGAAAAGCAAGTTGGATTACAAAATTTAAAATAATAAGTGTGCTCAGGGATATTGGCAAAGCAGAGAGATGTCATCTTGAAATCTAGTGGTGATGTATTCTCACTGTATTTCAATAGGTATAAAAGTTTAAGTAAACAGTTAAGGGTTAGGACTCAGAGTACCTATTATAAACAAACAAGTCAGTGATACTAACAACTACTATGGAAAAATAGAGTTCTGTAGAGTTTGACACTATTTACAGCTGGAATGATGCATTTGAAATAGTGCGGATCCAGTCATCTGTTCTGCTCTGTGTGGAGGTTCTACAAGGAAATGGCAATTTCACATTTCAGGCCGGTCTGTATAAGGATTGTCTGAAGCTCTAGTAGGAACTGGCATTTACAGCTTTCTCTGTTCTCCTTTTCCTTTCCTGAGCATTTATGTTCTTGGAAATTGAATAGTAAGCTGCAGGCTAGTTCTCCCAGAACCAGAGTAATGATCTCTAAGGTGATCAGACTCAGTGGTTTGAGTTCAATAGATAATCACTTCCCCATGGGAAGGTGTGGAGAAATGTCACACGTATTTTTTCTAGGGGAGTTGGCTGAGGGTAGCCAGGAGGATGTGTGCTTCCTCTTGTTTATCTATGGCCAATGGTGAAATCAGTTGTTTAGTGATCAAGGAAATAGCACTGTGAAGCAGTTAGTAGTATTGATCTTTTTCTTTCTGCTGGGACTGAAGCATTTATTAGTGCATAACCCAATGGTTGTACCGAAGAAGAACATGGTTGGTTCAGAAATAACACTTCAGTGTTGTGTAAGTGTCTGAGAAAACAGTTTTTTGTTTTTTTTTTTCCTAACAATCATATTCAGAAATAGAGAGAATAGAAATGGAGGAAATGGACAGGTAACTAGTGATCACCAAGGAAAAGAAGTGAGCATTTGATTAGAATGTGCACCAGAAGATCAAATGGTGGTAGCAAATCATGTTTGGAAAATTTCATTGGGGGTAACAGAATGAGAAGTTACAGCAGAAGTATCTGTAAATGTATATAGATCAGAGAACCAGCTAACAAAATCCAAAAGATGTGACTTTCACAACCCACTGAATTAAACCAGAAAAATGGAAGCATGTTTCTGAGATGTGTGAAAGAATGGTGTTGGGACCCTAGAAGATTTGTCTTCTATGGCTAGTCGTAAGAAAATCACCAATTTCTAGCACAGGAATTATCAACAAGGAGAAGCATTATTCTGGATTTTCTTATAATAAACAAACTCATTGAATTTGGAAGTCACTTGTTGCCAGAGTGGCCAGTCATGATGCATAGGACAAACTGAGAATAGACCCAGAGTTTAATGTTTCATTTTTGAAAGAGTTAATTTTCCAATGCAGAGGATTTTCTGTTCAGTAGTTTGGACAAACATATTTAGACAAACTTGAAAGTTGAAAACTTACTGAGAAGACTGTATTAGATAATGAAATTTTGGCTTTTTGACAATCAGGAAAGAGGGTAGTCCTGGCTAAAGGCCTGTTCTAATGTAGTGACAAAGCAAAAGCAGCTACAATGGGAAAACAATGTATAAACACAACTGAATGCATTGCAAGTGTATAGTATAGATATAATACATTTAAAATATTGCAGAAAAATCCATGGCTGGCAGGAACCAGAAAGGCACCTATCATGTTGTCTTATTATTATACAGGTTTCCACATTGTTCATAAAGATTTAGAATAGGAGGATTTTTCAGTAAATGCTCTTGCTTTATTTTTGGAGGCAAGGTTAATTTGTTCTTCCATAAAGTAAGGATACCTTGTAATCCAGCAATAACTAAGGAGGATGTTACACAAATGTGCTAACTTCCCAGAGCCATTTGTTTGTAACTCCTTACTGAATGGGGAAGGGGAAAGTCCAACTTGTGTTGTTCCAACATTCAGAAGGAGAAACAGGGTATTTCTTTTGAAATCACAGTCAGTCAGACACAAAGCTGCTGTAGAAAAATAGAGACGCTGAAAAATACTAGTAGAGAAGCTGAATTAACTGAAGAGTTCAGGGCTGTAAAGCTGAATTAATAATAGTAAATTACATTTTTATGGAAAATATGTGTTGTCAAACAAATTTGTGTGTTTTGATTACTTAGTTGATTAAATAAATTGTGTAGATTCAGTATAGATTTATGTGCATAATGTACAATTTAGATAACTTCAATCTCCCTTAAGATATTGTTCACTTAAGTATTTAAATAAGCTATCTTCTCCTCACCTTAGAGTTGCTCTACATTCTTGGTAGATACTTTTGTTATTAGGGGAGCTGGAAGAGAGGAACAGAGATAAGTAAGGTGGTGGTAGTTTTCTATGGGCGTACACCTCAGATTAAGGCAGACTACTGGAGGAGAAGCAGCTGTGAATGGGCAGGGCACCTTGAATGTTCAATAGGTACACATAACATGCTTTTTAAATTTAAAAAAAAAAAAGTATGATTTTGATTTTTACAAAAATGAAAATATGGTACAAAACTTCCGTGAAGCATTGGAATCGGGCTGCATCCATGCTGGGATTGCTTTACCCATGTTGTTTCTGGTCTAGCATTCAGGCAGCTCTGTCAGGCAAATCTGTACTTCTGCAATTGGTATAGGGAATTGTGCTGTACACATAAAAACGTAGTTTTGTGGATACTTGTGAATAAATGCAATTATACATGTCACAGTAGGAGATTAAATGGGCTCTTTTTCTTGAAGATTAAGACTGTAGAGGTGCATTCATGGGGAGAAAATAAAGGGCCGCAGAAGGGCTCTTTGATTAGCAGAGAAAGAAATGACAAGAGCTAAGGACTGGAAAATGAGGCCTAGCAAATTCAGGAGTATAAAATAATTGAAAAATGAGATTGTGTACACAACTTTCTTGTAATGCCTCAAGTAAATACTGGTTGTTCAAATCTTGAATGTAATAACTAATTTTATCCTGTTCACTTCTAATTAAAGTGTGAGCCAGTTCAGGTTAAAAAAATCTAACCAAATAGCTCTGAAAAGAAGACTGAAGTCTAATCTTTGTTCAGGTCCTGGATGGGAGCCAGCATTCCTCTAACTGTCGTTTCTGCCTTGCCTGAAAGATTAGTGAAGGTGTGCTCTACGTATTACAAAGTAATAAGTAGCATAGAGTAAGATTTAATTCTTGCACATAGGAAACAGCTTTAAAAATAGGCTGTTTTCACAGGAGCAGTTTTTGCCTCCTGACTCACATAATTAACTTTCAAATATTAGTTTCATCAAGAATTTTATGGACTCCTCTCGGTTATGGTTTGAAAAGTGAAGTAGTCCAGTCTTTTTATTTGTTTACCATTCAGGTTCTACCTCCCATTGCTCACCAAATCTTGATTACTGGCTTTGTTACCTTAAAGGTAGACCCTTTTCAGCTGAAGAACAGTGTGGTCTCAATAGCTCTTTTCGTGTAATTTCAGGGAAAGATGTGAAGACCTAACCTCATTAAAAGAAGGAACATCCTATTATTTTGAGAACATACTGTTTCTATGATAGATTGTTTACAATTCCAAAGATTTCCCCCCTCCAATTTTTAGCTGACCTAACTTGCAAACTAAAGATTTAGTAGAAACTTGAGTTTTTTGACTGAAACAAAAGTGGGGCATAACAAAGTCTCAGTGACTGAATCAAAAGTTTCCCACTGTGGTGGGTTGATCGTGGCTGGAGGCCAGGTGCCCACCAAGGCCTCTCCATCACTGCCCTCCTCAGCTGGGCAGGGGAGAGAAAATATAATGAAAGGCTCATGGGTCGAGACAAGGACAGGGAGAGATCACTCACCAATTACCATCATGGGCAAAACAGACTCAACTTGGGAAAATTAATTAAATCAGACTAGAGTAATGAGAAAAAAACCACAAGTCTTAGAATACCTCCTCCACCCCTCCCTTCTTCCCAGACTCAACTTCACTCCTGGTTTCTCTCCCTCNCACTCCTTCGTTCACTGGCCTTGGTGTCTGCAGAGTTGTTCCTCTCACATATTCTCACTTGTCTCTCGGGCTGCAATTGCTCTCGGTGATATTTTCCTCCCCTTCTTAAATCTGTTATCCCAGAGGTGCTACCACTGTCACTGATAGGCTCGGCCTTGGCCAGCAGCAGGTCCATCTTGGAACTGGCTGGCATTGGCTCTGTCAGACATGGGGGAAGATTCTGGCAGCTTCTCACAGAAGCCACCCCTGTAGCCCCCCGCTACCAAAACCTTGCCACACAAACCCAATACACCCACTTTTATTCCACTTTATTTGAACTGGTTCTGGAATCTGCTCTGTAAGCTGTACAACTGAGGCAAGGTTTGTCAGAAGCTTTTGAATACATTAATCTTCTAAGAGATGTCTTCGGCTTATCTTCATGTGCACTTTTTTGTGCTTTATCCATGTTTGACTGCAGATGAGCTGTGTAGCTCCATTTTATATTTTTGGCCATGTAACCTCATCCAATCAAAATCATTAAACTTAAATATTTGTTCTTGTTTAAACATAGAAAATGAAGTGATTCAGTCTGGAAATTTCTTGTGATTTGAAGTTTGCCTGGGAACTGTTCAGAAGATGAATTTATAATTCAAGTAACATTCTTATTTTTGTTATGTACAAATATACTCCTAGAAAATCTATTGTATCTGAAAAAAAGTCTCTCATGAAGTACGTTCCTTATTGACTGCAATAGCAACGGATACATATGCTAAATCTTATTTTAGCTATATAGTACTCCATATATGTGCAGATGTGTGGTATTTTGGCAAAACACAAAAAATTAGTTTTCCATGAGAGTTCCTTTTGGGTTAGGCATTTAGTCTGTGAAGGCTACTGTTGTTGTTACTGAACCACATAACTTTGTGAAAAACCTTTGCTTTGCCCACAGATTCTTTGCACGTCTTTTGTTTTGTTCCTGCTCATTCATTGACAGGTCTCACTTACAAGCTATTGCAGCGGTTGGTAGGAATGATAGATCTTCCTCATTATTGTTGTGATGTTTTACAACAGCAGTGCCACGTTCACCTCGTGTTTTGTGATGATACAGACATTGCAAATAGTGTTCCTTTCCCATTTGCTTTTTTCTTTATGCATGTTTTCAGCACACTGGTAAATGCAACCTAGTGCACAAAGTATCACTGATATTTATAATAGTTTACTCATGTGGGAAGCTGTCTTTTTTTCCTACTTCTCCCTTCTTCCTTCTCTGTTTATTTGTGACAGGGATTTATGAAAAATATCTTGAAATAAGATTTGGAAGAAAACCATGGCACAGAGTAGCAATAGGTTGTCATTAGTTATTGTGCTTTTTTTCCCCCCTACTAATTGAGTTTAAATTGAGTTTAATTTGGTAAAATCTCACAACAGATTGTGAGAGATCCTAGTACAGTTGAAAGTAAAGCTGTGCTAATATTGCTCTGTTAATAACAGTCTGACATAGCCAGAGTGACAGATTTTACAGCAATAATGTTGTTTCAGCAGTGACATTGATTTGTTTATCAGATGTGGTATAAGTTAAACTGTTGCAAGATAGGGTAGGAAGTTAGAGATCATAGCAGGGTAACAGAAACCAAAAGTGTATTTCCAAAAAACCCAGCTTGGAAAGGAAACAAGGGCGTGCTGTTTGCCAACAGCTTTGTGCCGTCGGCCTGCCCGCCTGCTTGCCTGGCTGCGCAGTGGCAGGAATCGGATATAGAAATGCTTATATTCAAAGGATATAATTAATTCAAACCATAAAAAAAAATTATGTTTTAATCATTTCAGGTTCTGTAGCTACCACAGAACTTTCACTGTAAATCTCGGTTTTTCATTTTAACTGAATTTCTCTTCCTTGTGTGAGAATTTCTTTGTAAAATAGGAAAACAGCTGATACAGATATCTATAAAGTAAATACACAGGAAGATATTTCTTCCATTCCATCTCAATTTATAATAATCACCAAAGTGTAATTTTAAGAAAGAACATAAAGATGTCTAATGATATTTTTCCTTCAATCTATTACTCTACAAAAATAATTAAATTGAGATAAAGAAGCAGTAATTGAAAACATACCATGGTACTGAAACACATTCGAAGCATCAAGAGAAACTGAAGTTATCTGACCAATGCTGATTCGAGAGAAAATGCAATAGCATTTTTTAAAATTTATCACTGAGAACAGACATCTAGTAACATTTTCTTTTCAGATCTGTTCTTGGAATGCATGTTCTCTGTATGTACTTTGTACTCGGTAAAATGTATAGTTTATGAAAAGAGGTAGTAGAATAATGCATGCTCTCGATTTGTCTGTTATTCTGTGTACAATTTGGTAAATCAAAAGCCTTTTCTGGAGTTGCTGTTGATGTCATTCTCCCCTTTCCTCCCAGCAATTTTAGCAAAACCACGTATTGCACTCGATGATTCAAAGATAAGTTGTTCTTGTATTTTTGTTTAGTATAATCGAAAAAATAAGGTTAGCATTCTTTCTATGGCAAGTGTGTGTTGCCCTCCACCTTTCTGTGGTCCTGATGGCCGCAGCTGCCTCACAACAGTTCCTTCCACCTTCTGCCCTTTTCCTCTTGACCTGTATTCTCCATCCTTCTTCTTCAACACTCATTGGATATAAGTCAATTTTGATTTTCCTTTTAGTCAGTTGTTATATCTGTTTTTTTCTTTTTTCTTTTTCTTTTTCTTTATTTTTTTCTTTTTTTTCAGAACCCCCTAGCAAAACAAAACCCAAACCCTGTGTTTAATTTTGCTTCTTGAATTGCACGAGTGTTCTGTGAAGTAGAAAAAGGAGAAGGTAATTACAGAGTCAGATTCTTCTGTTGATGTAAGACAAATAAATTCAGTGATATTACAGTAGAATGTGTGAAATGGGAGTGGAATTTGGCTGTTATAAAGCTGGAAGGTTTTAAGACAGAAGCTGATTGTCCTTAGCTATGTGTTGGAGGTATTTTGTTTGAACAATGAGGGAGGGAAGGGTACGTTAGAGTATTCTATATTTTTTAATACTACATTGAAATTTTGCTAAAGAATGTTGTGTTCTCTCTTTTCAAAAGAGTTTAATGGCAATTAGTAACTAAAACACTTTCTTCAGAGGAAACAACCATATGTCTAAAATATTCAGCTATCAAAGAATTCTGATGAATAGCACATACATTCATGTTGAAAAAGAACTATTATGTGCATTGCAATATGATATATGTAACAGTTAACAGAGCAGAAAAGGTGCCCAGGTAAATTATATCGTTCATTGAATGTATTATTTTGTGTAAAAAGGATAGGAAAAAAAAGAAGAAGGTGGCAGCGGAGAAGAGAAGGCATTTAGGTATGTTGTCCAGTTCAGGGATCAAAACCCCCTCCATATAATATAAAATAGATGCTAATATTGAATTGCACTTTTGGTGTGTATGGATGTGTAATAATTATGTATTACGTACATGTGTGCATTCACGTGACAATGAAGGAAGAGAGGTGTATTGATCTAATATGTATCCGGATGCATAAATTTTTAATCTATTTAGAAGTCACCGAAGTGATTCCTATTCCCTGGCACTAATTAAGCAAACAGAACTTCTGACCATGTAGCAGTGCCTTGTAATCCATAAAAATTGTTGCCAACTTGAAACTAGATATTAGTGATGTATTTACACATCTGTTTCACTTGTTTGTAATATATTAGTGTGTTAAGGTGTGCTTCTTGAATATTCTAATAGATACTGGCACTGTACTTGCTTTTTTGTATTTTTAGTGTGAGCTAGCTTCATTTTACAATGTAAAATTGAATGGAAATGCATTTGAAGTTGAAAGACAATGTAGTCTCTTACTGGCTAAGAGTTTAGGGACAGAGAACGTGTGGAAACTGGTGGTGGTTGCTTGTGTTTCTGTGATGTATTTGCTGGAATTAATATTTTGAGACTCCTGTACAATTCTGCTTGCCTTAGGCTGAGTGGTGTGAAATGTAATTGAACTAATGACTCACTGCGGTGAGATGATTTTTAAGAATGTAGTGGGCTTCTTATTGTACAATACTATGGCATATATTTGCCCTTTTTTCTCCAGTGATGCTGTCTATTTTTGTGTTCTGTTTTAGTCTATCTGTCAAGCACCCACAGCACACCTTCATATCCCTCCTAAAATCCTCTTCTGTATCTGTAGGATATGCAGTGTTCTTCACTAGTTGCTCTTTATTTTGTCTTGTTTGTGTTTAAATCCGTCGTCTTCGTGGTACAGGTCAGGCATGATTCTGTTTTACAATGACTTCTGGGTGTATATAGGATTGCACATATTCTTATTTGTATTCCTCCCTGCTCTATGCAGAATTTTCTTCTGCAGACTTCAAAGTATATTCCAACATGGTATAAGTCCTTTTTTTTTTTTTTTTTTTTTTCCTTTCTTTATTTAATGGAAGATGAAGACTAGTAAATTTAAAAATGAACTTGTTTATATTCTTAAAAGCAATCAATGACGGTGATCGACATAGGCTTTAAAACCTGACTTAATCTCTCTAATTTCTAGGCTGCATTTTCTCTTTGTTATGAAGTACTGCTTCGTTGAATCTGACTTTCTAATGAATGAGCTTTTAACACTAAATGTGTAGTTCTTGCAATTTATTTAATTTTAAAAAGTAAAGTCATGTTGTCAAGAAACCTTTCAAGTCTGAAAGCTTTTCTTAAATGCTTATTTCAGATAAGGCCATGATGTAAGCTTATTCATATGTTATGGTCATTATGATTTATTTTTTTCTTCTTTTTAAATAAAATTAATAGTATTTTTTAATTGATTTAAGAATGCTTTATTGGAAGATAAGTAATCAGTTAAATCGTATTATACCATTAACCCTAGAGATCCCACTTCCTCCTTCTTCTAGTGTTCAGAATACAGAGGATAACTAGGCAGAGAAAGGAAGGAGTGTTACAAAAAAGAAAAAAAAACAATATTTCCTGCTTAGGTTTTTTGAGCACATTTCTTTTCAGAAGAGTTTATTCCTGACAGAATGTTTTTTTGAAGGGATAAATTTGGAGCATGTGGGATTTAAAAAAAAAAAAAAGCTTCTTGCATAAAACCATTAAGTTTACATCCCCCCTACAATCTCTCAGATAAGATGAAGGATTTCAATTCTTGTAGGAAACTAGGGATAGCTTAGATGAAATCAACACCGTAAGTGGGTACAGTTGAATGCAGGTGTCATTTGGCTAGCTTTTAGAAAAAAGCCAGTGAAGTTAAGTTTGTGTGTTACACAGTAATTTTAGATAACGAATTATTATCGATTAGATAATAAAACTTCTAGGTAGAATTTGAATGATAGTAAGTGGCTGGTCTCTGTGGAATATGGAGTTCCGTTCCGGTAAGCTAAGGCATGAGCCTAAGTAAACTAAGGTATGTTACACATACTGGCTTTTTTTAACCACAAAAGCAGTTTTGGGAATTCATGTATAATTATTAATTTAATGATGTAATGGAAAATAGTTTTTTGCTTTCTTAAAACCACACTTTTTTTTTTATATGCAACTTCAGAAAAGTGCTTCAGAAATCCTCATTTTTGATGTAATACTTTAGTCAAGCTAGCTCCCATATTCAAGGATATGCTCTGCTTTTTTTTTTTTTTATAGAAGCCAATATTTTTTGAGAATTAGCCATTTAATTATACTGGTAGCTGGTGACACGCTGAGCAGTTTATATAAAAAGACAAGTGCAATCATGCTCACTGATTTTGCAGTTTTTCGTTTTGTTTCCCCCTCCCCCCATAACTGGTAATTAATAGCTACTGTTCATTGAAATTATGATTTTTTTTTTTTTTTTTTTTTTAAAGCATGGGATAGTGCCAACCACTCAACAGACTTTTGTTTGTATGAATATCTTAATTCTTGCTTACAGTGCTATGGATGATGATGACTTCTTGAGGCTTCTTGATTCTTCATTGCAGGTATAAGACGAAATAGAAAAAGAGGATGTAGAATGAGGTATACGATGGCTGTCCAGGAGACGCAGAAACAGGATGGCTAGCAGTATTGCTGATAGTTTGTGACAAAGCAGTTGTGCGGCTAGAACTGCACATCATTGAAGGAGAAGTGAAGTCAAAATAATACAAAAGTTATTGAGGGCAAGAAAATTATCTTCTACTTTAGCTGTGGCACTTGACAGCCATATCTGTCTATGTAGATGGATGGTATGAATGCAGAATCTGTATCAGAGGTCCCCATGTCACACTAGAGGTCTAGCTAAATCCCTTCAGTGTGAAAATCTAAGCCTTTGCACAGGAATGGCTTGGCTCGTTGGTTGTCTTTTAGTATCAAGCCAAATAACTTTCTTGTCTGTGGTTTTTGCCTTCGTTTAGCCTGTCTTTCCCCCTTTACCCTTTCCGCTCCTCCTGTGTAATTATTCAAAGTTGTGTATTTTATTTGTAGAAACTGTAGGTCTGAGATTGTATACACAAGAC
This sequence comes from Aramus guarauna, assembly GCA_013400195.1. Taxonomy (NCBI): domain Eukaryota; kingdom Metazoa; phylum Chordata; class Aves; order Gruiformes; family Aramidae; genus Aramus; species Aramus guarauna. Next base: position 378,373 of record VXBL01007345.1, on the reverse strand, counting down.
TTTTTAGTTTTGTTAAAAGTACTGTCAATTTTTGGACCAACATGATTTCCCCCCCTGCTCCCCAATCAAAATTAACTGATTAATGTAAATGGCTTTATCTACACATGCATGGTAATTGCACGCTGGAGAAATTTGAAATAAGTAGCTATCTAAATATGAGGTCAAAAGTTGTGTCCAAGTTGTAGCTGTATAGCATTCAGAATATCTCTGATCAATACTGTTTATGAATTAAATTTAAAAATACCATATCATGCGAAATGTTGAATTTGTGCTTTAGAAAAGTATTCCCGAGTGGAATTTTTGTTTAAAAATTCTTTTATGTTTACAGAGAAACTGAGCCATACAAATATTTTTAAAAGTTTGCACTTCTTTAAGGCTATTTATTTTCTAAAAAAGAGGACTTGAATATTTTTGACAAATATACACATGGTGTTACGCTAACAAACGGCCATGCAACATGTATCTTACATAATGAAGAAATTGAATATACAAGACTTACTCTATTTAACATATATATTGAAAATTTACAGTCTCGCCAATAGTTAAAAAAAGTTTTTTGTATTTGGCAGTATTTTTCTACAATTTGTTCAAATATTCCACTTGATGTATTTTGGTGAATACTGAAACCTAGTCAGTGACAACCTGAGGTACTAAACATTTCTGCCTTACTTCGTTGTCTTCAAAGGTAATCTTTTTGTTCCTTTTAGGCTCTATCCATGAGTTGTGTATTACAGCGTTATTTGGCATGGGATCTGCTTCCACTATTGAAACAACTCGCTTTTTCATCTTACTTTTCAGAACTTTCTGAAACTTTTGCCTCGTGAATGCATAAAGTAGAGGGTGAAATATAGTTGTTCCGTATGCCATTACTAGAAAACATAATCGCAACTTTACCAAAAGGTCACTTGGGCCCAAACATAAGATGGTGGTGTTTAAAACAGAGATGGGTGTCCAGCAGAGGAGGAATGTTGAGATAATCAAGAGGGACATTCTGAAGACTCTCTTTTGACGTTCTCGTCGCTCCCGGTGCCGTTTTACAGCTCGGCGCAGAGCAATTATGACAGACACAGAAGTCCTTACGCCAAAGACGACGTTTCTTCCTCCACTGCTGTGGGACACATCTGTAGTCTCGTGCTGAGTGGTCAAAGAAATAGTTTTTTTCTTTCTAGCTTTCTTCTTTTGTCCTGTTGTAAATCTTGTACCAATCCGAATATTTAGAGCCTGGAGTATTTTGGTGTATGTAATTAACATTACTATAACAGTGAAGAAAAAGATTGGAATCTGAACGAGAAGGTGGTAGTACATTCCTAGCTCAGTGTGGTACTCGTTTGTACTCACGCACAAAAGTGTCTTATTTTCCCAAGTACTTGCGCTTCGAAGACTGAAAAAGTTGACTTCAATGAAAGGAATCAGGAAGGAAAAAAGTGAAATGATCCATATTGATGTCATTAATATCACAGCCCTTCCCATGGTCAGAATTCGATTAGCAGGTTTTACAGAGATGTCGTATCGGTCCAGTGTGATAGCAAAGACGTTGATTGCAGTTGAAACGCTTGCAAAGGAGACACAAGCCTCATGGAAGCAGCAGATGAGAGCAGTGTTACTCTCCAGTGAAAGCAGAAGGATAACTATAGTTAGAGGAATACATCCCACACAAATTATTACATCAAGTACATGAAGGTTCATTGTAATTATGTTACTGACAGAATTGATTAAGTTGGATTTCATACAGTAAAGTACCAGCACGGTGAGGTTGCTGCCAAGTCCCAAAACAATTTCTAACATCAAAAATCCAGTGAGAGAAACTTGAAAGCTTAATGGATATGACAGTGGTCGGTACATGTTGGTGTCGATGTCATCAATGGCATCTCGAACTGTAATGTTAGATTCAGACTGCATGTTGACTTCCAGAATGGGGGAGAAACACATTCTTTTGTTGCAGCTGGTTTTTCTCCTGAAAGATGAAATAAAAAATGGAACTATTTCATTTCTTTTTTAAACAGTTACTGTAGATAAATGCTGGGGAAGGAGGAGGAAGGAAAAGCATCCATTCTTATCAAACTCTTGATTTACTGTATTTTTAGAGCTCTGGTTGGCATGGACTCAAAAGCCTGAGGTTGTAGAATAAGGTCTTTCCTTTTTAAAGGAAAGCAGGATTTGTTTAAAAAAAAACCCAAAAAAACAAAAAGTGAAAAGCTTCCACTTAGGGAGACAAGGCTTTATTTATAGTGATGTGGTTTTTTACAAAGGGCCCATTTGTTGAATAAACTATACTTGTGCATTGCCTTTGTATTGTGTTGAGGGTCATTTTAGAAGAATGTTTTAAGTATTAACAAATTAGTACTCAAGATCATTTTAAAAAGGCTCTTGTAGAAAAAGAAAGCGATAGGAACATGGAGCACTGTTGCTTATGTCATAAAAAGGACACAAATTATTGATGGCAATTTAGCAGCCTCTTACGAAGAGTTTGCAATAATGTTGTGGGCTGAAACTTGAATTTCTGTAACTCAGCAGATTTTTACAGAGCTTGAAGACTTTTGTTCACTTGTAGCTTGTGTGCAGCTACAGGTATGAAACTTACCACTACAATGATTTTATATAAGTATATATAATTTCAAATGCAAAACTTATTTGGGTTTGGGGGGATGGAGTTTATTTCAAAAATATGACATTTTCTTTTTCTGATTTGAATATTCAATTTCTTCAAGAAATCAGTGTCTACATGGAATAGAAGAGTATTTAATTTCATTCCAGAACAGATTTAAGGGAATAATTTTAGAAAATAATACTTTAAAAGAAAATTATCTCTCTTTTTTTTATTATTTTATACAAACTGCAATTAAATCAAACAGATTTATATACATAGCATGTTTTTCTTAGGAATAAGTAGGTTTAAAAAAAAAAGTAGCATGTATTACATCTAGGAGATTTTTTTATTTTGTGGCTCGTCTGCTTTGTTTTACACATGCCGATGGGTTGTAAAAGTAGCATCTGCATGTAATACCTGATGTTTGTGTTATTTATATTTTCAGCCAGCTCTTGAGTTTGTAATGACATGAATAAATAAAAGAGAGGTTGTTCAGTTTCTTATTATGATACTTTAGGTTTTTCGGTGTTTTTTTAGGTAGCTTTAAATTTAAGAGGGCATGTACTTGGCATGAAAATAAATTTAAATGCACACCTTTGTTCCATTCTGAATACATTAAAAATGGATAGCACTAAGGTGAACAAAAATGAACTCTTTTTTAATGAAAGTATGTGTTAAGCACACTTGGGATACAATATGCAAATGCATTTCATCTGCAGTTCTGAAAAGCCTCAATTGCACAATACTATTAATTGCAAATTGTATGATGGAAATTCTTGGTATGCTTCAACAGTTATTTCACATGTGCCTCTTCAATACAAAAGATGCAAATTAGACCATATTAGTCCCAGGTGTGAAATGAAACAAGAAATATTTCAAAAGCTTTGTTTAATCTCTAATTTAGGCAACCTCGATTAGGTTTATATTAACCCTCAGGAATATGATTTCCTCTGTGTATGCTGTCCTGGCTGTGAATGGATTTCAAGAAACCGTTCCAAATGCATTACTGGATAAAGGGAGTTCTTTCGTATTAGCAAAAGCCAGGAGGAAATCAAAAGCAGATCTCTAAAACAAATGATGATCTTAACTCTTAACATTATGCCAACTGAAATTCTGTGAAAACAGAAAACTTCGGATGTGAGAAGTCTTACGAATAGCTTAAACATCACCTCCTTGTTGCAGGGATTAGATTTCAGTTAAATAAAAGCAGAAACGTCAAGGCAGGGAGCTAATGTACCCAGTGCATCGCCTCTCTGGACAGTGCCTGGTCCCTTGCAAATGCTGAGCAGAGGCGGGGGGCATGCAACTGCTGACCTACCTGTTCTCTGTGCCTCAAGGGCCTTTCAGATCATTGCAGCAGCTTGTCATAAATTCATACATGGTGTCACTGACAGATATTTGACATGCACTGTAACCTGGAAACCAAGCGGTAGCTGGGCTCTTATTTCATTCCTTGCAGGTTTTTTTTTTTTTTTCTTTTTTTTTGTTCCAGCACTTCAGCAGCAAAAAATTCTGATTGAACATGGGGACTTCTTAATTGCCTGAGATACTTCTACAGACCAGTGCATATTCTGTGTGTCTGTTCTGAGTTTCAAGCCAGCAATAACAAATAAACCTTCTTTTAAGTGATGTTAATTTCTTTCCCCTGTTGCATTTTGTAGCAGCCTGTCTTTATTTTCCAGGTTTAAAAAAAAATAATTCTGATCTCTGTGTTCAGAGTGTATGTAGACATCCTTTAGTTTACGGTTGCGTATTTCTTTCTGTAATATTCCTGCTCATTACTTTTGAGTGATGGCTTAGTCAAAGAAGTTGCTATACATCATAAAATCCAGTTCATGTGCTTTGAGAGTAACCATGAGTTACCTAATTTGGTTTATTTTCCTTTAAGGAGAATACATAACAGACCATAAAATTGAGAGAAAAATATCCATTAGTCATTATGACAAATAAGTTATTTAATGAGTAGTATAGAAAAAACTTGGTTAAACCCTTATTCAGCTTGCTGGTGAAGTATGCATATTCTCCTTTTGGGAATTCATGTTTCATTGTTTCTTCATGCATCAGTAGTTTCCACAATTCTGGTTTTAAATTATAAATCCCTCTTTAAGAAATGCTCACCATTTTAAGAATCAATCATTGCACTCTTCTTTTAATAAAATCTGAGCAGATGTGTTAGTCTTCCATGTATATTGTTGAAGTGTCGTGCACGTAAATGATAATACAAGTGTGTTCCATGTTTTGTTTCTAATTCCTTTATGTCTTAAGAATACATTTTAGTGATGCATCCTGCTGCTTGTAGGTCATACAGCTAGAAAGATACCCGGTCAACTGCATTCTTCATATTGTCAGTTGTAAAACTGATTTAGTTGCTGCATGCCCTTGTGAAGGGGAGGAAAAAAAAGGTTAAAAGTAGGGCTTAAAATTTCCAAATAAAGTAATGCAAGAATATATTTTCTAATATCACTTATTTCATGAATAAAAGATCTCTAAGAACGGATCTTATAGACCTAGAAAATCAGTTAGTGTGTTCACTATTTGCTAGTAAAACCATGTCATTCTTCTGTCAATTTACATGAATTTAGTTTTTTGGACAAGTTTCCTGTTCTCCAAATAGTGCAGGTTACAAAAAAAACCCAACTAGAAGCAATAACTGTTGGATGTAGAGCGTCTGTGACTAGAGCTAGAAAATGTAGTTTTAGAGCTCTTGTGAGCAGGTAGTTTATACATGCAACTCTTTTGTCTTCTGATAAGAAATTGAGCAGAATCAATGAGCTTTATAGGACATATGGTTTTGTTTAATTTGCACCCTGTTGTAATTTCCTTTCTTGAAATAAATGTTTAGCAAATCTGTGGTTTTAATAAACAGCTTGAATGTACAGGTTAATGAAAGAAATAAGTTTAAAAAAAAAAACAACAACAAAAAAGGGGGATTTCTTGAGCAATCAGAGATTAGTTACATTAGCCAACCTTCAGAAAGCAATAAGTATACACTAATTACAGACTATCTGATCCTGCAAAGAGTAACTGAATAAATCTGTAACATATTTAACTGCCAATATTTGGAAATACTGCTGAGGGAGGAAAAAAATATTCCCGGTTGCATTATGTGCTTTCTTTCCCCAGTACTGTATTAGCTTAAACTGTACTGTCTTTATGTTGTACGAACAAAACAGGTTCTTAATATTCTACAAGTCTTTCATACAAAATAACATTTTTCTACCATTGTGTTTTTAATGGGGAGGAGGAAATAGCATTGGAATATTTCCTGGTCTCAAATATAACAAGATACTAGCGCTTAATGTAAGTTGAATCTGATCTCTTCCCTTTTTTTCTCCGATTTTTTTTTTTTTTAAATGTTGCTTATTCTGCATACCATAATAAGGAACAGATCTTACCTCCACTAAAGATTTGATAAATTCTTGATGCAGGTGAAGCAGTTCCAGGTTGGAGGGATTCATTTTGTTCACTTGTTAGCAGAGTAGAAGGGAAAGAGGGTAATAAGCATATCTTCAGAAAATGACCTTAATGAAAATTTGTGCCTGTACTGTGCCATTGTTTCAGCATACTGCTAATGTATACAACTGCTTTAGTTCTGGTTTACAGGCTGCTGCAGTCTCCCACTCTTCCTACTGTAGAATCAATAAGCATCTGAAAATACATAATGAAAGTAATTTAACATACTGAAGGCTTCTTGTCTCCAGAGACACCCCTGAGATTGAAGCTTTCTAAAAAAGAAAAGCAGCGCTTCTGAGAGGAAAGCTTGCGATGGGCAGCTTTTGCAGAATGACAGCCTACCTTGTCGCTTCTCCTCACTGCAGAGAGATGCAGTGCATTCACTAATTGTGATTGGTCAGTGATGTGGGGCTTCAGCTCTGCTTCATATAGGGGACTGATGCCCCCCTCCCCCCTTTTATATAAGGGTGCTTTTCTAAAAGGACTAAATTTACAAATGATTTAGGAATTCTGGAATATATTAAGGCTATGCCAGTTTTATTTTTACCTTTTCACTCTTTACTTTGTGTACGCTGGAAACCACATGACACTGAAAAAAAACTGGGATTAAACGTTTATTACTTAAAAAGCTTCCAACAATCTATATTTGAATTTGCCTACTTTCCATTTGTGATTTTTTTTGTTTGGTTGGTTTTTTGGATTTTTTTTGGCCCTAAGAACATCTCTGAAATAAAACTGCCTCTTTGAGCCATGCTGAATTTCACCTGATATGTTTATATGCAAGTGAACATTTGGGTCTTGTCTTGAATAAATTATATTCAGGACAAGTTGGTACCTGCAAGTATATTAGGAAAATTTCTGTTACGATTCAGAAAGATTATTCAGACCCTTAAAATGGGTTAATAATTCAGTTTAATTCATGAATCGGAAAAGAATGATTTTTATGATCCATCACCAGGTACAATGTATGTGTAGTAGTGTAGGTTGTTAAATTTTGTTGAAACGTTAACTTATATAAAAAGTTATAAAAAATCTTGTATGTTCCACGTGAATTTTGCTAGAGACTTCACAGGGTTTTGTAAGGATGTCTTGCATGATGTTCTTGACCTTCACTTTGCAAGGGGCAGGGGCAGTGTTCATTTTTCACTTTTTTGTTTGGTAACTTATTTCTGAATCACAGCCACTGTGAATCACAACCACTTAATGAGGAGTAAGAGAAGTGTAGCACAATAGCTGTTCTAATTAGTACCAATGCTGAAATAAACCTTGCAAATAAACTCAGTATGCAGCCCAAACGAATATTTTTTAAAACTTGCTTTGTTGAAGCAAGTAATTTAAGAATATCTGAGTATAAAATGTTCTGCTCATAATTTTTAATCTCAAATAAGTGTAGCGTGTGTGGCTTTTTCTTTTTTCTTTTTTTTTTTTTTTTGTTTGGGTTTTTTTCTTCTTGATTTTAAAGATTTTTAATTTTTTGTTTGTTTTAAAATTTGGTAAAGTATTAAATGTTAAAGCATGGTTCTTACATAAGCAGCTGAATTAAGATGGCAGTTTTGGTCAAATTTTGATGGAGTCCTCTGTTTTTAAGTTGTTAATACACTTGTAAAATGCAATTGTGTAACTCAGATGTCTGCGTTTCTTCTCTTTACTGTTTTCTCTCAGACAGCCATCCAATATATTATTTATCTTTAGGTAACAGCGTACTTTATTTATTTTTTAAAATGGCTACGTATTCGTCCAGCATGCTTCCTATTCCGTGCTCTTTTATATTCAGAAAATACCTAAATAAAGATTGCAGAAACTTTGAACAAAGCTCAGTCGGTACCAGCTGGCTATGCTGAGAGGCAACTGTTGGAGCTCTTTGAGCTGTCTCTGTGTCGTCTGCTTCCCAAGAGCTTCAAACCAGCGATACCAGCATAGCTCTTAACGGTGACGTGATAAAGAGGATTCCTGAAATGAAAGCATAAATACTAATATATTAAAGAGATTTACTTGCTTCACTTTCAGTATGACTTAGGATAAGTAGGGAAGCCTGTCTAAATTTAAACAGATGAATCTCCATCTCCCTTTCTAATTCTTCAGTGTGTGCTAGAACAAAGATGGAGATATTGGATGAGCTGTACTGTTAGAAAGAAAAAGATGTATACACGGAGGAAGATTGTAGTGGGATTTTGGATAGAGGGTGGATATGTGGTTCCACCACAGGCAAAAGGGTCACAAAAGACTTCCTACATTACAGGAAGCGATAATGGCAAAAGTTTTATCTACAAAAAGTGTTTGAGAGGAATGATAAGGAGCTGAGTTGTGAACATATCAAGCTTCAGTTTTCTGGAGAGAAAATCAGGAGAAGCAGCAGTACCATATGGAGGCAATCAGGAGTAGGTGGATGGATAGACATGCTTACAAGCCATTGCTGTGCAGATGCTAGTTAAGATGGTGTGAACAGATGACATCATTCTCAAAGGGTAGATCGGGAAGAGTGGGCAAAAAGAGCCTTGTGCAGACACCCAGCGTAGACAGAAAAATGTGCTGTACTTATACCTGTTTCTATATCAGTACAGAATGGAAGAGAAAGGATTTGACTGGTATTTTGGGTTTTAGGGATGTGAAAAATGGGATGGAAGGGTAATGAGAGGGTAGCAATATCGGGGAACAGCAGGAATCTTAATCCAGGGAATTGGTGATGAAGAGTCTTAGGACTGAGAATGGCAACACAAGGGAGGGGGAGACCCAGAATGTGACAGAGAACAGAGCTGTGAAGGGATGAGGCTGCTGGATCTGATGTGGGGAGAAAATAAATGCAGAGAGGTAGGAGCTTGAAGCAGAGTGGAGCAGAAGAGAACAGAGGCACGTGCATGTAAAGAGACCCTGGGTGCACAGGAGTAGAAATAACTGTGATTGCCATAGCATACACCCCTGTAGTACTTTTAAATTGAATTCAGGAGTCGTAACTGTCTGTTAGAGTATGTTTTTCTGGTTTGGTGAGAGCAGGAAGTAAAAGAAATTAGAAGTTGTGGCATATTTCTTGGTGGTCTTCCATCTTTTATGTACTGTCTTAGTTTCTAGGCGCAGGAAGTAATGTCCTAGTCATGTTGACTGTTACTGTGGCCCAAAATGGTGTAGGTCATTTGTAGATCTGGAGGTCTAAACTCTGCTTGTGGTGGGTTGATAAGATCACCCTGAATGCAGCTTCTTGCACTGCAGTTTTTTAAAGAAGCCTAGTTTGTTAAAAAGACTCCTTAAGCTCACAAGGTCTAGTAGGGCCAAATGAAGTATGCAATTCTAATGTTTTTTATCCGCGTCCTTGGTTTTGGAGCTCTAGCATTGTTTTAATGTGCTTTAGAGTTTAACTTTACGTAAACCTGTCACAGACTGTCTTAACATCCAGGTGTCATGGAATAGACACATTCACGAAGACCTTTATTGACACAGCTGGGAAACTGTGTCCGCTTACTTCCCTTGTTCTCTGCATTATTCTTTTTCAGTTTCTATGATTATCTCCCCTGAATGCTTCAGCAGTGCTTTCTGTTTCTTTCTTTGGGCTGCACGACTTGTTTCCTAGTTTGAATCTTGCTGCTCATTTAGTGGCTGTTTAGAATTTTGCTGCTTCTGGGTCTAAAAGTGTCATCTGTTCTCATATTTGCAAGAGACTTGGGCTCCTAACTCATACAAAATTTTCAGTGGCACATAATCTTTTTAGAGCTTAAGCCACTTTTGAAAATGAATATTGGGTGATTTTGGACATCTTGCCCTTGGATTATTCTTCAGCATTATTTATGTGGTGCACCTGCACAATTCCAGCTGGGTAGGTCCTCCTATACCTTACACTTACCTACAGTGGGCAGTGTGATGCCCAGTTCTCGGGTAGCTCTTCTCGATAGTTTATTGTGTATATCTGTTCTAGCAACGTGTGATCCATAACTAAAATGTGTTTCTGACCTCATTGCATCTTAGTTTCCTCAATAGTCTGTTGCAAAGAACTTTGTAAGAGTGTTTTTGAAAATCCAGTAACTCTTTTATAGTATAAAGGAAAATAAAGATTGGATAATAGCATTTTGTGTTCGGGAGTTGTACTGACATGCCCTTGTTATGCTGGATTTGTCAAGGTGCTCTGTTTTACCCAATCCTGAAATTATGGCTTGCTGGCCTGGATCATGCTGCCGTGTTACGTTATGTTATGTACTGACTCCCATCCCATACGCAAGTTCTAGTTGTAAAGGGTTTTATTGTTGTTTAAGAGTGATACGGTGAATAGATGACAAAAACTCTGGTAGAATTTGTATGTAAGTACCATTCTGACTCTGATGGTAATGCAGTCTTTTCTTTCTTTTGACACAAGTACTTTACTCTCATTTCTTTCATCTATTGAGAACAGTTCTAAGACTGTTATTCTTTTTCTGTGGTAAAGACTGATGTCCACAAAATTAATTTTCCATTCATTTTCCTATCCTTAATGTTTATTTTCTTTTCTCCATGATTATTGATTGCCATACAGCTTTCTTTGTTTTCTTATTGTTATAATGACTTATTTGGGTTGGTTTTTTTTTTTTTTTTCTTTTTTCCTTCATTTCTAGCTTCCATTTTTCCCTTGCCGGAAAACATTCCTACACATGGGACATTGTTGATCTCAGTTTCTCCAGTTTAGAATTACCTCCACAGATTAAAACAAATTTGGATTTTCTAGCTTTGTTATATATAATTTCCTTGTGCTTCCTCTTGTATTTGCAAAGACGTACACCTTTGGAAGCAACACAAAGACAAATATTTTTAAATAGATATAAAATATATTTAAACCATATATAAAATAATATTATATATATATCTTACATTTTTATGTAGTTTTATATATTCATTTTCAAGATGCAGAGTTAATGTTAGCATAGCAGCTTGAGTACGGAAAAATTACCTACTTATGCTACGAAATAAGAATGTCTTGGAAGACTCATTTAGTTTTGTGTAATTGCTAGGCATAGGTTATTTGTTCAGTAGAATTACATGTTAGTTCAACTTTTGACCTTTTCAGCACTGGAAGTTCCTGTAGTCATAAGGAAATGTCTAAGTTACAGAATACTCTTTAGCAATTAATTTTGAAACTGTATCTTGTTCTAGTTTTGCATGATGAGATGATACTAAAGAAGAATTACAGAACCAGTGCTGGTTATCACTCATACATAGACAAGGCATCCTTTTCATATCATAATAGTAAATTTGGTTTAGTGATGTAGCTAAATCATGATCCTGGTGTGTTATTGCACAATTATTTAAGCATTTTAGTAAAAAATAATAATAAAAAAGGAATATTGGTTATCCTCAGGAGAGAACTGTGGCTGGTAAATTTAATAGTAATTTGAATAATGTCAGCCTGACTTCAGCTTTTCTCCGTGGAAGTGATTTGTCCTCTAGTATAAACACTCACAATGAATGGTGCTGTATCTTGTAATAGTAATTGGCAAAATTTGAAATAGTATAAATTTCAAGAATTTTTTTCAATTTTGTTTAAAAATTGCAATATTGCTGTGAATTTAGATTCTCCTTCATTAAAATTGTACTTTGAGTACTCTGAGAATTTGAGAGATTTCTGCTTTTATAAAATAATCTTAGTTCTAAGTTGGCAATTGCTACTGAATTTTAGTGAGAGTTTTCGTTATTATGGAGAGGCTTTTGGACTTCTGACATCGTAGCTTTTGTATTGCTTCAAACATATGAAGGAAAAAGCCACCTGCTGGCTTTGTTTAAGCTTGTGAAAGTGTGCCTGAAAGAATGTTGATTCCGTAAGTTGGAAAGAGTTTAACATGATAGCTGAAGAGTGCTGATGCTGTGTGGCTGTAGAAGGAGGAAATAGTGCCTTCTGGTCTAAAGTCCCAGGTGGTTGCTTACCTTGCTTTCATCAAAATATTTTGTACATTGGAAGAAATTTTCAGTGTTTTTCCCCGCTGCCTGGGTTGCTGCGTTGCCTAGCATCCCCAAGTCCTAGCTCATGACGGCGCTGTGCTAGGTGCGTGGCAGAACAGCATCAATATAAACATTTCAGTAAGCTCTCTGTCTGCCTTGTTACAGGGAACTGGGTTCAGAGGCAGCTGAACATAACACTCAGGGTTTAAACTTTAAGATCTGGTTCAGGATTCTCCATCAGATATCCTCGATGCTGTGGAAGCTGTGTCTGGCAAAGTATGCGAGGTGGGCAGCAGCAGGAGCAGCGCTAGCTACCCTGCTACAATCCCCTGATGAAGGAGTTTTGTTACACACTTTCCTGCTTTAATGTTCTTTAAGTGGAATTGCTAATTTAAAACAAAATGAGAAAACAAGATTTTCTCTAGAGTTGTTTATTTGACAGAGATCTTGGATAGACTTTGTTTCTAGTCATTTTAAAATAGGAAGGCGATACGACTTTCTCTTAATTAAGACAGTGTTCACATGGCGTACCTAGTAGCAAGCGTTCTTGTAGCTGAAATTAAGAGATTGAAGTCTTATGATCTTAATTGCCTTGTAAATAAAGTAAACATGCATAGGTATCACAACATAAATCATGTCCCTTGATCACCCACAGTGTAAGGGTTACCACCAGGCTGAGTTCATACCTTGCAGTCTTGCTCAGTTGCCCTCTTTGTTGATTTGGTTTAGAAGCCCTACAAAAAGCATGGGAAAAGGATCCGGTAGGCTTACGACCTTTAAAATCAAAGTTCAGTGACCACACACAGTAAGTCTGCATGTTTCCATATAACTGCAGTGACAGGAGCATACTTTGCCTTCTTCAGTCAGCAAAATAAAGTCTATGGGCAGTAGTTAGATTGCCCTTCTGAGTTGTGAATGCCTGCTGCAAGTGGGTAAAACCATCCATCAGGCCCTCGAGTTCAGTTCAAAGATAGCAGTCATTCACACCAATCTGATAGTGGTGGTATTCCTTACATTAAGTTCTCAGAATCTGAAAAATTATAGGAAGTACGATGTGTTTGCTTGTCTGGTTTTTTTAAATGATAAAGTACTCTGTCTTCCCCTCTTTGCCACCTTAGTTCTTGAGTTATTATTTTTACAAAGTTGTTCAGGGAAACTGTTGGAAAATCTGTTTATGTAGTGCCATAAAAAGACGTGTGAAAGAAGTTTAAAAGTAATAAGCTATAATAATAAATGCATAATAGTAAAGAAATTGAACTAAGCTAGTGCAGTGTGCTGGATTCACCATTTCCTCTGCTAAAAAGAATACTCATTTGATCGATGTGCATGTTGATCTAAATTTAGGTTTGTGTTAGTATCATCAGTTTATTTTCTTCCTCTGTGGTTTGGGTACACGTTTCCATCATTTGTATCTGTAATATAGTATAATTTTTTTGTTATTAATTGTTGAAAAATATTTCTCACTTTCTTAAGAGAATAAATGAAATAGAAATATAACACTCTTGATATTTTCTGTTTTTTTTAAAAAATACATGTTGTAGCTCTAGAGTCTAAAATAAATACCTAAACTGTGTTTAAAATGCATGCATATGCATGTACATGAAGAACTAATTTTATCTATGAAGCTTTCAAATATCATGGATTTTTGTGCCTAAGCCATAGTTTCATTTTTTCCATCTCCTAAAGTATTTTTAACCTCACTGCATAATTGTTGAATTTGAAATCACTTATTGTAGTACTGAAGCAAACCAGAGCTTGTTTGAAAAATGCTTTGATTTGCTGTTTTTTGGGGGGAAGACTGAGAGCAATAGTGTCATTGGTAAGTCTGAGGAAGGGAATACTGTTTTGCTTTGTATATGGTTGATGCCTGGAAGTGGCATGGAGTTATTAGGCTCGAAGCCTAGGTTTTATTTTACTAATAAAATCTTGAGAAATTGAAAGTGGTTGGTGGAGACATTTTTGTTACATTGATGGATGATGAGCAAATACATGTTTACGGAGAAAAAACTTGCCAAATTTTTCAGCAGCCTTCACTGATGATCTACTTAATAAATTAAAATGCATAGGTAGAATGAGTTGCAGTGATAGGAGCTATAAAGTGTAGTTGGAGTGGGAAAGAGGAAGAATGTTATTTGCATTATTTACAGTACCTTTCAAAGTGAGAAACTTCAGTAGTACTAGGTAGGTTAGCAGCTCTGCAAATTGATGCCTACGGTTAGGAGCTCCTGGAAGAAATGTGGAAGACAGAGTATAGCAACTGCTACAACCCATCAACAGGAAAACCACGTGAGTTATTACATACTGACTCTGCCTGTTACCATGCTGTCTTTCGAAAAGAGAAATTGCAGTTCTGATACAAGTAGAGGTCTTTTCCAGTCCTTGTTCTTTCCATAGTAGATACGGTGCCCAGTGAGAGATGACTCCTCTTGAGAGACAGCTGAATGTAGAGGGGAACATTATTTCTCTTATTAATCAAGCAAATTAGTTTTAATGTGAGGAAAGAATGGAAGGAAAGGAGAACCTGCCCTTTGAAAGTGGTTGCTATTTTAAGTCTGCCAGTGGTTGGGTTAGAAATGTTTTTCTTTAAGGTTGTTTTATGTTGTAATACCTTTTCTGTTGTTTTGCTCTCAAAAGAGAAAGAAAAACTCAGCCAGCCCTTCCTGTTCCCCCCAGGGTAACTTTTTCATACATTCTTTTTCATATATTCTTCGGAAATCTATTCTTTTCACCACCATCAAAAATTTCTAGGTGTCTGCCTGTTTATTGGGTTCTTGATAATACCCTGTTTAACACTCACACTCCAAAATCTTTAAGCCAGCATTATCACAATAATCAATACGTACGGTGGTCTAGGGTAGAATACTTCAACAAGAATTTTCCAGTGGTGTTTGAATACATCTGTATGTAAGGACTATATGGCTCTTTGGATTGTCAGTTAAATGCGTACCTTGATGAGTATTACAGGCTGTGACGATAGCAAGTACTTAATACAGTTTGTGAGAGTATAAAAGCTGGTCTTGGTAATCCTGAAGCCTGTAGGCAAAGCAGCTGTTACAGTGTACTTCAGGGCAATAAAGGTTGATATTAGTCACAGAAATTTTAGTTGCTATTCAGTACTCTTAATCTAGTGCAAACTTAAATGGACAGTTAGAGATAATGTGGATTAACACTTCAACTAAGGATTTTAGCTGCTTGTGCGATGTCCGTGACCATAATATCTGAGTATCCTGTGTCTGCTTCATAGTTTCTCTTCACATTATTCTGTTTTGTAGAAAAACAGTTTGGTTACATGCTAGAAGCCTAGGGCAGATCTGGAAAGTCTGTCATGAATCTGTCCAGTCTCTATAATGCAAGACTAATTTCTTTTTTGAAAAATGTGAGGACGATAAATTCTCCACATTTATTCTCTTTGCAGGTCTTTAAGCACAGATTTTTTTATGTCTAACTAGACTTGACAAAGAAAGTTAAGTCAAGGCAATGCTTTGGAGTAATAATGAGCAAATTGAGGTTTGAGTGGGAAAATAGTTCATGTATCTAAATCTTTCTCTCAGGACATTCATTTTTTTCCTAAAGTAATGCATTGGCGAAGTCAGAATATAAATTATTTCTTGCACTAACCTTACTTCTGTCTAAATTGCTTTAAGCCCTCAACTGCATTGGAAGGGAGAGAGCAAAACAAACCCTCAGAACATGCAAATAATTAATGAGATTTTTAAAAAATATGTCGATGAACCACTATAGAACTCTCTACTTCATCATCCAGCTTTTCAAAATTAAACAAAACCCCCATGCATCTCTAAGGAAACAGGCCTTGCAGCATGCATAGAAGATTATTAAACACAGGACAAAAATATAGAACCACGTTTGGAGAGTATTTCACCTGGATTTTGACATCTAGGAGACATTGCTTCTAACATCAGCTGGGAAGTTAAATTAAGTATAAAGATATTTGCTAAACAAAACCTATCATCATATAGGACCTAACAGTTAAACAAATCAATATTACGAATAGAACAAATCGGATATAGTGCTTTTATGTACGGTACTTTGGGTTGCGCCCTACTGGAAAAACTTTTCATTTATATATTTGGTCTCTTGTATTTTGGTGTGTTTCTCCTTCTCTTATCCTTCCCAATATAACCTGTATCGTACGTGTGCATGTGACGTGGCAGAAGGAAGAAGATAATGTCTATTTAGGATGAGCCAGGCATGGAGTTGGTAGGATGAATTTTTGATGAGAACTAAAGGAGTCAAATGCAAGGACAGGGAAGTTGTGAGAATTGCTACAAGGATGACTGAGCTGCTCTTCAGAATTATTTATATAAGCTTCTCTTGTTTTCTTAATGATCTTTTGCTGTAAGTGAACAGAGAATGTTGAATGTTGAGTTTCATGCTTGCTTTTGTAGGAAACTGCTAAGAGCTTGACTTGTAAACCTCGCTTTAAGTTTTTTTGAGGTGGTAGTTTGTTGTTTGTTTGTTTGTGGTTTTTTTTTTTCTTCTTAAATCTTCAGCAATATCAATATTTCTTCACATTGGTACTACAGTATAGTTCCTTTGGGTACGACTGCCGTGTATGGCAATTTGCTGGATAGCATCCTGCAATCAGCTGGGCACAAAATTGCCTTGGGTAGATTTGCACATCCACAACACAAAGAAATGAGAATGGAAATGGGATTGATCCCAAAAATGCCATAGACCAGCAGCTGCAGAGAGAACTGTGGACTGTAGAGAGTCCACATAAAATTGCTAATCTGTAATTTTAAATCTTTGTTTAAATCTGTGATTATGATGCAAAGTTTATTTTTTATTTCTGTGCTTGCCTGAAAGCATCTATATTTTCAAAGTATGTTTTAAGATCTCTGAGAGCTGCTAGTCGTAGATGCTGAAGAAATGAATTCACCAAATCATTAATCTTTTTAATTTTTTAGATTCTTTTTAGAAACACATCCAGCTGATATAATTTAATATTCTGTTCTTGTGCAGAGTCTTGGCTAATGCATCTGTTGAATGAATAAATAAATGGAAAGAAATGCAGTTTTAATTCTGGCAAAAACTATTTTTATTGCTTGCTTGTAAAATTGGCAGCAATATTCTACTCTGGGATAGCATTATTGGTTACTGACATAGTGGAATAATAGTAGCAGTTAGAAATAAATGTGAATTTAGCTGAATTTTAGAGCTTGGGCCTTTATTTATTATTTTAAAGTAATTCTAGCACCTGCAAAATAATGCAAGATGCTAATTTCTCTTTTGAAAAATATTACACATTCACAGATTAATGTATAGCTTCTCATCTCCATTGATTACTATTACCTAGCAAGTGCTTGCTAGATAGCAAAGTAGTCCGGCACTGTGAACAGGTCATAGATTGGGCCAACCTGTTCTTTGACTGAGGCTCAAGAGAGCAGCCAGGCAGCTACTGTTTTACCCTCTGGGCAGAAAAATATATTTCTTTTTTTCATCTGTCTTTCGGCTTTTGAATTCTTACTGAGTTAGTAAGTTATCTATTTGTTTTGGTATTTGAATGATACTTGAACTTTTAATGTGGAAATTCTGTTATGCTGCTTCTGGGAGAACAAAATAATACCCAAATAGTTTAAATGTCAGTGCCCAACTCTTTGCTGTTCAATTTTGCTGGATAAGTACAGGGTTGCTCAAAACGCCTGCTGTGTCCACTTCCCAAGGCCTTCTCAGCACTGTTCCAGATCTTCTTCCAAACCTGGAGACTCGGGGTACTGACTCCGCTGGAACCAGGCATGCTGGGTTGCTCTTGAAGTAATCTGCAGTTACTCAACTTGATTAAAGCTCTGCTGTCATCACTGCCACCGACAAGCGGCGCTTACCGTGAGTGTCTTGTTCAGCTGAACAGTGTGTACAGAGTAGTTATTCTGTAATTCCTATAACTATGATACATATACCATAGGTATATTTTGTATGAATGTGTATAAGTATACATATGTATATAGAAAAGTGTATCATGGTTATAAAATTGACTTTAATTTTCTAGAAGTGGTGTGAATTACACTATTTCTGGCAATGAACACAGTATAATTGTTTCTGTAGAAACAGTTGTTATTTAATCAATTGGTCTTGTGCTGTTGTCTTTCCAGCAACCATAGCCTCAGAAAGTAAAGTCTAACACTTTTTTTCCTCTCCTGGTCCTTAATCTCCACTAAAACTTTCTAATGTCTTTGCAGATTGTAATGGCAATGCCATTACAAAGTTTTTCTACGACAACAGTGAATTCGTCTCTCTTCAGTTGCTTTGTTACAACTCTGAAGTGCCCACTTAACAGGAATTAGCACATGTCCTTCAGGGTTGACATTACAAGTAATTGCAAACTGTAAACTCTTTGTTTCATGCTTCTAATTGCTTCACAGAAATCTTGATCCTGGTCTTCCAACATCCAAGAATGAATGAAGAAATCTTTTTCTGTGCTCATGCAAATCCTTTTCTGGTGGTGTATGTACATTTAACACTCCAGTATAATTTCATTAAGGGAAATCTCATGATAAATTTAGGGAAAGAAAAAGCAAGCTCAGAAAAGAAAGTAGGTATCCTACTGTCAAACAAATATTAACAAAGAAAAGACTATTCCATTCAAGGAATTAAAAAGCTTGCAAGTAATTCTGCTTGCAGTATTTTGGAATAGATTCTGATAATTTTGGATTTTTCAGCAGGTTTTAGGAATTGTGGTATTTTTGTTGCTGAGCACTTTTTAAATTGGTGAACCCTAATGTAAAATGCTTCTTCAAGGACCTTACGGCCAAATGCAGTCTCTGCAAAGGTGTGGCATGTGGGAGGAAGATAGTAGAGCAGTTTTGAGGTGAACAAAACCCCTGCCTGAACTGGGAGCAAGGGCTGTACACTCACCTGTGCACCAAAAGACATGGGAAAACAGGCTGTGATAGCTGGTGCTAGAGGAAGATGAAAAGCTGAAGCCCTTAATCCTTCTGGCTAGTGTGCATGAGATGGACAGCATGGGAGCTACATCAGTGCTCTGCTCATTTTCATTTTCCCAATTCTTGTGGGTTGATGAGTTTGTACCATTACCCACCTTAATGTAGTGAACCAGAGAAGAGAACCAAAACCCACTTCCCTGCTACAGTTTGTTCAAGTATCCATTCTCCAAAGTGGAATCCTACTTCCAAAAAGGTAGGAAGAAAGAATGCTGAATTTGAGATAATGTGCTCTCAGCCTAGAGGCTTTCCAAAATGAGATTTTTACCAAGGATGGGCCTGCAGTGCAATGGAAAAATCCATTCAGGCCGTGATTTGAATGGGTATTTTGACCCTGGTTTTATTTATTTTCACAATGGAGTTAATTCTACCCCCCACAGCCCCCTTCCAATTTACAAAGATTTTCTTTCGGCATTTCTTCTGCTTAAACGTGTCAGAAGAAGGATCATTATCTGAGTGGGGGGTTGGGAAGGAGGAAAGACAGGCACAGGTCTGTTTACAATAGTAGAATCAATCTCTGCTGAAATTTAGATTTTTATACAAATGATGGACTAGTGTTCCTGTCTTCTCTTATATTTTTAATTTGAAAATTTCATTTTAAATAAAGAGAGGCTATGATGGTTTAGGATTTTCCTTTGTATAACCAAACCAGGTATTAAAATTTAAAAAAAATACAGATACGTAGTTGAAAGTGTAAGAAAGTTCCTTTCTTCACCTCTCCCACTTTGGAAGACTTCATAACTCTCCAGTTAAGTTGGTTATACTCATGGATAGAAATAAGGAAGAAAAACGGGGGGAAAAAATAATTAATCAGTGGGGAATGGATAAAACATTGGACAAAATCCCAAGGCAATATTAGTTAAGAGGTAAAGAATGATGCTTCTGTTATAATGCTGTTCACATGACTTGGGTTTTAACTTTGGTTTAAATGTAAACTTGTTACTTGGACGAGATACTTGGTGTTCAACTTCTTCCCTTTATAAAAATGCTTAAAACAGTAGCCAAAAATCCTGTGAGATCTAAAGACGGGAACTGTGGGCAAGTGCTATCTACTAAAAGTTATTAAAAAAATACAGTCTGTATCATTTTTGAGCAATTTTACAAACTGCAACCTTGCATGATAAATGAAAAGCAGTCAGGAAAATTAATTCACTTTCAAGCTTTGTGCAGCAATATGCTTTTTGAAATATCATGAGAAAGTGCTGTAGCAATTGCATCTGAATGTGGTGCTTTCCTTTCCATAACTGTTTAAAAGATGAGGCTGATTGATTGTGTAAATACCAATAGCTTTAAAGAGCTGAGGAAAAATTGCTGTGAGAAACAGAATTTGGGTAGACTCCAATACTGCAATTTCAAGACTGGATTTTTAATGGAATGTCCTATCAGTAGTCTTAACTAATTGTCCCTTAATAATAACAAAATATACAAGTCTCCAAGGTACCCCATGACCTTTGTGGAGAAAATGGTGGTCAGGAAGAAATTTCCACTACTCAGAGGATGTTTTACAATTACAGTGGTTTGAACAAATTAACAGTGCATGAAACTCACAGAAAATTTCTCTTTCATTTTTATTAAATATTAAATTGTTTGAATTGTAGACTGCCCATCATTGCCAACAGAGGGGTACTTTATTCATACGTGAAGAAGGAAACCTCTGAGTGTAAACCATTCTGCGTAATCGTGTATTGGTTTTAAATTACTTGAAAAATTTATATTTTCTGTAGTTCTTTTCGGCTTTCATCATTTGAACTCATGTTAAAATAAACATGAGTGAAGAAATGGTGTTGAAGTCATGCTCTCCTTTCTGTTTGTAATCTAGATATGATCTTTGATACATCAAAAAAAGTGAATTGTTGCACTAGCAGTCATAATTATTACAATGAATTCACTGCTGTCTGCCTGAAGCTGATACTTATTATCAAAAAATTGCTTTTGTAGTTGAGCATGGTAATATAAGAGACGAAATTATAATTCTGCCATTGTGAATATAAGAAATACTGCTCCTATCTATATTACCAAAGCAAACACGTCTATCTGTGGTGAAATGTAAAGCACAATGTTGGCGTTCTAGTAAAATACTAAATATAACAGATAGTTCTCTTATTGGTGAGTGTAAAACCTGTGAATAAATCAGATGTATGGATGGTAGGGTTTTCTTTATACATGTTTAAAGTTTCTATCATACTGTTATGCCACACTTCCATCTCAGTTACAATAGTTATGCATTGAGTTATGCGTAGAGTGGTCTGGTTCTCAGGTTGAACATATCAGGCTGGATTTTGAACCAATTAGAGCATTTTTAAGTCTGGAGAAGTTTATTTTTAGTCTCGAAGGGAGTTCAATAGGCAAAGATGTCTTACAGTTTCTACTTCATGTTTATTATAATGATATTTCTACTTGGACAAATCCTTTTTCCCTTCATGTGTGGATGGATTAAATAAATTGGCAGCTTGTGTAGATACAGGCAGAGCACAAAGAAAAGGCAATTCTGCCTTGGAACGTTGTGCTGCAGCCCTTTCACCCACCTGTGAATCGCACTGAATGACACTTTTCTTCTTTCTGTTTGATCTGAAGCTTTATTTATAAAGTAATAGTCTACTGTGCTATAGCAGCACAGAAATCAGGGTTATGAGGTTGATGCAGAAAGAGGGTAGATGGAAAAATGAACTGGTATACATACCTGTAGAAGGAAAATAATTATACTGCTCCGTTTCTCTGGATAAATGATCCCACTTGAGAAGGCTCCGGTGCAGTGATCCCATTCCTACGGAAGTTCTCTGAATTCTTACTCAGAAAATAACAAGTCATTGAACTCCTGAAGTTTCCAGGCTTGAGCTTCTGTTTGTAGCCCCAGTTTCAGGTTTGAAAGTCTGAACTGTGAAAGTTTTGGCTCATCAGATTCACAAATGCCGAAGTGTTACTTATTTAAAGCAGGTTGAGATAGTTGCACCATGTATTATGTAATCTTATACTCAAAAAGATTCCCCCCTCCAAGGTAGTCAAAAGAGAAGAAGTTGTTTTATATTGCTGTGTTCTAATCATAACAGGTGACCTACTTTTTTTACTTTCTACATGGGAACACAAAGAACAACACTATATTTATGTGCTTCGAGATCTTCCTACACGTTTCTCTGTCCTTTCTTTCTTTAGGTTTTTCTTCTCTTTTTTATATTCTATGCCCAGAAATGAGAGGCTCAATGAAACAGAACAACTTAAGAATTTTTTTAATTTCATCGGTGTACAAAATGTGCATAAATTTTCATATAACATAATCCTCAATGTTCATTTTCACATTTCTTTGAAAAGAAAAAGGGTTTTGTTACATATGTGTCTTACATATACCTCTGTATTTGTCTGAATTTTAGGGTTTGGTATACATCTCATAAATTCTTTTTTTTTTAATTCCCTTTTAAGAAGCTGTTGGATTTTTTTTTATTTAGTTTTTAGTTTTTTTTCGTGGCAAGGGAGCAACTTAACTCTTGCATAATTGACTGTGAAAACCGTAGTATTAAATGTGATACATACAAAATGCTGTTAAACGTATAGTTTAAATCAGACTTTTCCCCTTGCACTGACCTTTTCTACTTTTTAATAAAACATATTATTGTAGCAAAGTCAGACAGCAGAAAATTTTCAGGCAGTAATGTTTTTCAGATTCATGGCATCTGTTCAATTGGTGTTTATGAAGCACTTTGAGATACTCAGATGAATGAGGCTATATTACTGTCTGTGTTAGACGGCACCGTTTGAAGGAGCAGCGTTCCAAATAAATGCATCTTGGACTTTTATAAATTTAGCTGTATACAAACCCTCCTAAGTCAAATAGCCTATGAAAGGCAAAACATAAGTGTTAAATTCCATGGATGTCTTTTATTGGGGAAGCAGGATTGATAAAGGCACAATATGTTGCAGGCTTTATTTCACAGTTCTGCCAACACGAATCCAATCTGAGCTAGAGCACAGCTGCTATTCCTGCCAGTCCTCCTCTCGCTCCTGATGGAGCTTGATCAGCTTGCTTTGTTTTCCTGTGTTCTCTTAAAACGAAGACTGTTTAATGATCGTTGCTAATGAAATAGCGACGTCCTGTTCAGGGGCTTTTCCTTACGAAGTCCTTCCCCCCAGCATTAAAATATTCTTTACTGGCACAGTATAGGGTAAGGTAATGAGGAAAAATAGATGTGAAGATGAAGATGGATTGTGATGGATAGAAATACATAGAGAAAACTAGATGTTCTTACAACAATTGTGCTATTCTTTTCATCCCTGTAACACAGTTACTCCTCCTCCGCCCCCCACACAACAGATTTGTAATGAAAGAATAGAATCTTGTGCAGGCTGCAACTCCCAGAGGTAAAACCCACAGTACTAGACTTCCATCTGTATAGCTTATTTTATTTCAGAGATATTTCATTTAGTTTTCCTTGGTTAAATTAGTCTGAAATACTGTCTTTGCAAGTTCATTAAAATTATTCTATAATGGGCGTGTACTGTAATGTTTGAAGTTTTATATGCAGTTTCTTGGTGGTGGTGCTTGCTATTTACCTGATTGTCATCCTTTCTGGTACGTCCTGATGTTTGTCATGTTTTCTTGCCGTTCCACTCACCTTCATGGCCAGAAGTGTTCCTCCTGATCCATTTGCCGTAGAAGTGTCTCTCTTTCTCTCTCTCCCCTCCCACCCCCATAATAAAATACTGGAGTAAAAAAAAAAAAAAAAAAAAGTCACCTGTGTTAGTTACAGGTAATTGGAGTGGGGAAGGGAATCCTCTTTGGCTGAATAAAATATTTTTATAGAATTTAAGAAGATTATTTCACCAGAATACTTATCTGTAATGTTCACATTTACCAAACATAGCCCTTACTGATTAGTAAAGGCTTTTATCTGCTTGGAGAAACCTAAATTTGAAATAAAGCTATACATGTAAAAAAACCCCAAACAACTCCCTGGGGAAGGGGTGGTGGTGCTGGGTTTTGTTTTTACTCTTCAACCAGTATGTTAAAATGTTCTGAATCAATACTTTGAATCAATGTACATGTATTCAGTAGTTTCTTAGGAGCAGTTAGACTTACACAGGAGGCCTAATCCCGGTGAGACCTGTGCACATGGATCCTTTAGTAACCCGTACAGGGTGAGCACGGCATCGTCGCTCCACAGACCACAGGCACTGCAGGGCTCAGGGACCTCTGCTCTTCACTGCCTTGGGAGATAGTATAGCGTTATCCCTCTCCTTTGCCAAGTATACATCCCTCTTCCCCCAAAACACGAGCAAATAGCTGAATTATATACGTAAATTACTAAGCTAATTTTGTGAAGGGCAATGATTGAACACTTGAAAAAGGCTGATAATAAGCGTTATCTGAGTAATCTGGATTTGACTAATTGCCATTTAAAAGCTTCTATACTTTTCCCACACAGAGTTTCCCCATACTGGGGGTATTTCAATACCAGGTAGTCTGCCACTTTGTCTTCCGAAGTTTGTCACTTTGCTTAACTCTGTTCTCTTCAGAATTTGCACTTCAGCTTTGAAATCTTTGACTGGTTTTGCCAGAACTAATTTATGCATTAGCTTATTTATATGTTGTATGCATGTGTTAGTTAGTGAGTAAATGGAAATCAGAATAGATGTAGTAATTGCTGAGTACGATGGTGGAAATTTGATGCCAGTACAACCCAAAACTTTAGAGAGTTCTGTATTTTATTGCTTTAATATGGAGCTTCATACACACAATGTATGATTAAAGATTGGCTTCCATGTCTGGTTAATTGATAGAAACTCTTCTGTGATTCTTTTCTCCTTGCATCTCTGCCACACATGGGTACTTGTTCCTTGCACAGGTGCTGACGAACGTGTGGCCGGAGGAGTGCAGCGCTGATGGAGAGGACTGAGCTGCTGAAAGCAAATGGGGTCATTTTCAGCAGAATGGTTGTGTGGGTGCAGAGGAGGGGGGAGACAATGTGGCTGGGATACGTGGAAAGGAGGGAGCCAGGGTGGCTGCAGTTTAGAATGTGGAACTGAATCACAAGAGACTTGGGTCTGGTACCAGAGCTCAGTATCTTCCCTTTCTTAAAGTCTATAATGTGGTCGGATTATATACAAGTATCTGAATCATTACTGTTCCCCTTCTGCCCTGGAGGGCTCTGAACACTCAGTAAATTCCAGAGGAATGGGGGAGAGCTGACCTTATGGCACAATTCAGAAAGGGCAAATGGAATGACTCATAACCCGGGTCAATTTAGCATTTGTCTTTGACAGAATAATTTTTGACTAATGATGTGGGACGTAAAAAGTAAAAAAGACAGTCATAATTCTCATCAGTACTCCTGAAAATAATTTTTGCCAATTA
The DNA here is from genome assembly GCA_013400195.1 of Aramus guarauna. Classification (NCBI taxonomy): domain Eukaryota; kingdom Metazoa; phylum Chordata; class Aves; order Gruiformes; family Aramidae; genus Aramus; species Aramus guarauna. The sequence continues at coordinate 353,139 of VXBL01007345.1, read as the reverse complement.
ATTTTTGCTTTATCCCTATTGTGATAGCATTCTTTTGACATTGCACGTAGGTATGGGGTGATCTGCGTATTGTAGATTGAGATTGCTGTCGTGTATGTTATGATATTAAATACTTTTTTCTAAATGTGGACAAGAAAATTAAGTCATGAATTTTGCATAGACTGAGACAAGCATCAAACACAGCCGTTTTGTAACAAAGCTTGCAGGATCCTTTTGTCACCCTTTGCCACTTAATTTCTGCAACTACAAATGGAAAGAGTTTAATACAAGGTAATAAACTAATTTCATTTTTTTAAATAAGATTACAAGTCTGATAAAGCTTAAATGTATTAATACTATTGAATTCTGTAGGATTTTTGATACATTTTAAGAAAAAAAATCAAGTAAAAGATAAAAAAAAGCAAAACCTGAGCATCTGGAATGATAGAGCCAATGGCAGAGCAGCTTTTCCTTGCAAATGGTTTCAGCTTGGTTGTCTTCTTTTGTAGAGTTTATTCCATCCCAAGATCTGCAGACTCCTTAAGCCTTCCAACCATTTTCATCTTTGAGTTGGAAGTCTTTTGGGTACATAGTACGTTGAAGAAATTTTGGTATAATTTTTTTTCTGAACACCTCTAATTTTTATTATAATTTTCCTTGTCACATATTTTTGAAACTCTTACATAATTCTTCGTTAGCATTTTTGCAGCACAAAATATCCCCTATCTGTCAGAAGCTGACTTACAATTCCATTCTTCATCCATCCACCAAGTATCTATTGTTACTTTCTGAATTTATACTTACTTCTTAATTTCATAAAACAGTAAAAGTATAGTACATCTAATATAAGCATTATTGGTATGTTTAAAACTTATGGGATGGGAGAAGAATGGAAGAGAGTGGCAGTTTGTATAGTCACTGGGTTGGGGTGTAAGGGAATCACGGAGATAAGCCCTACTGTGTGAGCAAAAGCAGTGAACTAGGGCGAAGCGTCAGACAGTTCTCTTCGGTTTTGTTCCTGGATCAATATGCAGGTGCCTCTTGGTTGTATCCATCATTTCTGCTTATTTAACGTACTCTAATTTTATGAGACCTATACAGTCATTAAATGGAGTAGTTTGAATTGTGTTTGAATTATTTTCACTTGCTGTGACATTGTTTTTAACGTACTGGGCTCATTTACTGGATATCTGTACTGTTAGCTGCCGTTAAGATAAAAATAGCTCATCTACAAAACCAGGAAACTGTCTGTAGCCAAGTGTCTCAGGTTAAATGATCTGACCTACTTGGGAACGTTGCACAGACTCAGTATCTCTATTTCAAAATGTCAGGTGTTGTCCAGTAGTTTTTATTTTTACTCTGAAAACTGGGGAAATACTAATTCACAGCAGAACAATTTGATTGCAGTGGGAACGGTGCTGAAGATCGGTTTGCTTAGAACAGGCTTTTCCTGAGCAGCAGCCCATGCACTCTGTGTGACAGCATCACTCTTCACTCTCAGCCTGGCGGTAGGTAGGTGCTTGAGGGGCTAGCTGGAAACCAAAATAGATGCCTCTTATCGGAGCCCCGTTGGTGCGTACTCCGACGCTGTGCTCTTTCAGTGCCGAGTTGCCTGTGTAGCTCAGCTCTGATCTACGCTAGAAAAGTTTTGCTGGTATGGCTCTCCCAGAGAATTCTTTCAGCATGCGTGTTGTGGTGCAAATGCTTTTTTTCCAATGCAGCCCATGTTTTTGCCAATGCTCCTGAATGAAAAGGGATAAATTACACCAGCAAAAGCACTTTGGTACACTTAGGCTTTTTGCTGGTATAAAAACACTGTGGACCTTTCACTTCATCACCACGATGCTGCACTAGGAGAAGTTTGTAATCTAGAGCTGGATTTAATATAACTCTTTTAGTAAAGAATAGACCATGGAATCAACTATGTTACACTTAGTAAGCAAAGCTAGTGAAAAATACCGGATGAGTCATAATGAATACTGTGAGTCTTTTTTTCTATCCCCCTTTTTTGTCCTCAAAACAATTTGATGGGGCTGGTTTAACAGATGGGCAGAAAACCTATCAGTGTGTGTTGCAAAACTGTTTCCAGATGAAGAACAGTTTTCTTAAGTCATTTGCACTCTTTTTTTCTTTGTTCAACATTGACTGAACTAGTCAAAACATTTTAAGCATATTAAGCAATAACATATTAAGCAAGTCTATAAAATAATTAAATTGAAACTAGAAGCTAAGAGTTCTTAGAAATATTTACATTAATATTTGACTCAGTATAAATCTGATGATAACTCCTTTTGTATCTTCTAGGAACCTAGTACTGAAGATAAAGAAAATGTTTGTCAGGGTTGGTATGCTGCTTCATACTGGAAAATATTTAGGATTGTCTGGTAAATTTATTTCTGAATCCAAAATGAGCTGTGCTTTCACTTTGCTGTAAGTGCTCCGATATGATGAGGCAGAGAGACATAAGGTTTATAGCTCTCTTTCCAAGAGACATTTTGCAGAGTTATTAAGGTGTTGCAACACCTTTTGCTTTTCCTGGACTTCATTTCAGTTCATTTCCTTGTGCAGCAATTGCACAGCAGTGCTGTGCCTGAATTCAGGTGGAGGTTTTAACGGTTCTTCCTTATCTGTTGTGATCCTGGTCACTGCTGTTATGAACTGCGAAGGTCTGCCCTCTGCATGTTCTTTGGGAAGACCCAGCCTCTTAAAATTTGTGTAAGGTTAATAGTCTGCATAATTTTGCAGAGTATGAGCAAGTACTTGGCAGGAGGTGCCAAAAAGCTGTGGCAGATTTATATTGTGCTCTGTAGTCTCACAACAGGTTCAAAGGACACTGATGATAACAGGTGACTAATAATACTCCATGAAATAACTCTTCTGTGGTGGAGATGAGTCAGGTAGTTATCAATTTCTAAACACATTTGCAAAGCAAAATCCTTCTAACAAGGAAGGTTTGGAAGTTTTTTGGGTTTGTGATTTGCTGGAATCCTGTTAAAACTTGCATGGAGATTTTGGGATATTTTTCCCTGGGAGAATCCTGTAACTTAGTATACCTCCAGTGACCAGTAATTCTCAAACCCTTGCGGTGTCTCCAGTATGTTTTCCCTTACGTCAGATCGGAGAAATCTCTGGTCTGCAGGTTTTTTCCCCATGAAGATGGTTTCTCTCCTTCCTCTGCCTGCAGGCTCTCCGTGCATTTCTCTCTGGTGAATCGTCTGATCCCTCTCAAGCTCCTGCTGGAGGGGAGCCAGCAAAGTGATCCCTTTCTGGAGGAGGCAGTGAGAGAAGTGTAGCTGAAAAACAGTTTCTTAACCTTTCTCCATAAAGTGTTTCACTTGCAAGTGGGGATACTACAACATCCTTTGTTATCAGGCCCAGACTTCTCATGCTGTGCCCCTTTTTTTTTCAGAAAATTCCTTTGAAGATCTGGCCCGGCTGTTACATGCTCTCTGGGAAAGGGAAAGGCAGTACTGTGCTCCACAACTGCATTGCTAGCTTGTGGCAACGTAGGACTGAAAATCTTATGTTACTTATATAGGTTGCCAAATTTTTAGATGCTACTATCAAGATAATGTTTGAGAATCTGAACTTTAAAGATCCCCCAAAACTTCCTAGGACTTGGAATGCAAAGCAAAGGTTCTCTAGAAGTTCAGAAATAGAGAAACAGAGTAAAATATACATACCAACGTTGTCTTAAAAATGTGAGAACCATGTTATGGTTTCTTGAGGGCTGACTCGTTTTTTGAACTCTTGACACTGTTGCTGCTGATGTTTGCCTTCTCTGTCATTTTCCAGGGAAAGAAACAGTGGTTAGGTCCCTCTCTCCATCTTCCCATCTTTTGCTGCTTCTTTCCTGACTTTACACCAGATTTTCTGGCTTTACTTGGGGCAGCGCATAAGGAAGGCTGAGACTCAGAGCAGCCTGAGTGGTTATTTGGAGAAGACAGGTAGAATGAAGAACATGCGTACAAACAGTCCTTAGACTACCAAAGTATGGGTCCTCAGAGACATGGAGCATAGGTAGAAGTATTCTGAAATGTTCTGCTTTATCAGACCAAGGAATATTTGTTTCTTTTTCAGTTTTTTCTCCTCTCAGAAATGTATTTCTGGTGGTTTGTGCATTGTGTTAACTTCCCATCATTCCCTCAGTGAGCCCACACAGGTGTCCCTCTCTTAGTTGCTGTGGGACCTTTGATACTTAATTTCACTTTTTTCATCTGATTGTATTTCTAAAATTGGAATGGTGTTCAGCTTATTTTACCCCTGCAACAGGCTTCATACAAAACTTTTCTGTCATTTGTTGTGGTGTATGAACTCTGAGTGACTATTTGTGAATATATACCCACCTACCCTTCCTTTTTTTTTTTTCTTTTTACCAGCCTCTACTTGTTGTGGTTCTACATGAGAAGATGGAATACTGACATTGTCTAAACGAATCAATGAAATTATTTTCCTATTTCCTGCTATCAAATACAAAATTTTATTATTGAAGCCTGATGCTCCGAAGGAGTGCTCTGTCTTACCTAGAATGCCTTTGAAGACCTGTCTGCTTTCCCTTACTCCAGCAATTTGCCTTGATCCCTAACGCTGCTTGCCAAAGTCAGGCCGAGCATAATTAACTTTGTTGATGAAAATGAGTCTTCGGAAGAGTTAGATGAAACTTGGAATTGTTGTTTTTTGGGAAGGTTTGACATTTTGTCCAATTCATGACAAATCTTCCTCTGTAGCAAAACAGAAAACAGAAGAGATGTGTACTTTGGAATTGGATAGGCCTTACTTGTTTTTCCCCTCTAAATTATTTCATAATATAACATAATATGACATAATTAAAATATTTTTCTTTAAATAGGAAGCAATAGCTACTTCCAAACAGTTACTGAAATACCTCATAAACCAATGCATTCAATTTTGAATTCTCATTTATAACAGATGCAAACATGGATAAAAAAAAAAAAGCCAGTGCCTTGCAAAGGCTACAGTTTTCATTCTTAGCTCCTTCCTGTAAAACAAGTGAAAATTCTGTTAAATCTGGAATTTTGATACTTGTACTCAAGTAATTCCTTGTCCTAGAGCCTTATTCCCTCTTGAGCGCTTGCTCTCGGGGAGGGAAGGAGCTGAAGTCCATCAGAGCCGTCCCAGCAGCCCACTGCTGGCTGTGCTGGCCGTCACGGGCAGGACCAGGGGCTGCCGATCCACTGGCTGACTCTGCTTCTCTGAGGGCACGGCTAGCACGAGCCTCTGCCAGGTTCCTCTACTTCAGTCAGTCCTAATAAGCCACTTGATTTACAAATATGATCTGCGTAATGTCTCCTGAAATGCAGTCAGCTAATCCTGCCTTTTTAATTACTTACAATGACTTTAATTGGATCAGAAAACAGCAAGAAATATAAAGTAGTAATGTAATAGAGTTCACACAGTGGGAGGACTCTTGCTGTAAGCTGCAGCCAGAATACTGTGTTCCTAGACTGTCTCCATCTGCAATGGCTGTCACCTGCTTCCCAGCTCTGCCGCAATGTCCGGACTGCTCTGGTGCAGAAGTCTGCTGCAATGCAAGTACCAAGACAGCCACGTTCATTTAAGATGTTCAGTACCTGGAATGTGTCAGTATTTCAGGCTCTCAAGACTTGGAAGAAACTTTTTCTACTATAAATGATTGACCAGGGTTGAGTCCCAGTGTGCCAGTGTGTCTTGCTGGTGCTTGGGGAGTAGTTAGACCTTACGGCTCTCCTGATGCTTTCTGTTTGCCGCTTTCTCACCAATTCAGCAACCCAGTGCTATGCAAGTACAACAGTATCTTCAAGAACAAAATGCAAATCTTTCTTCCTTTTCTAAAGAGCATTGCACAGGTTGAGTAGTTACTCAGCATAGTTGCTTCTCTTGGGAAGACAGGCAGACCTTCATATTGAGACTGGCCGCTTACTGGTGGATCTGGCTGTTTGCTTGGTTCAGGGAAGCCAATATCCTAGAGCAAGTGTTATTGCTCTTTACTTTCTGATCTCCAGCCACACAACTGAGAGGTTTCACATGTTTTTGTGTTATATACTTCCAAATTTAGGACTTCTAACATTTCCCTGACTGGCTATTTCTGATTTTTATTTTTTTAACCTTTTTTTTTATTTTTCTTAGAAGTTCCAACACACAGAAGGGAGTTTAGACTGTACCCAAAGTACCCATGAGTTCATATATTTCTACAAACGTTCATGTCGCAATGCTTTCCCTGTATATTTTTTCTAAATTAAAATAAAATAAAATCCATTTTCACATAGTTAATTTGCAAATAAAATGGCAAAGAAGGTCATAAAATCAATTAAGTGAATCAAGAGTTTTATTTGAAAGACTATTCACAGACGTTTTGTTGTTTTTGTCAGTTGGTAGAAGTTACGACTTCTTTACTTGCATGGCATACAGAGTCACTAGAAAACTGGAGGGGTCAGGGCCAGGCTCGGCACTGCGGTAGCACTGGTGTGGTTAGTGAGCGTGCGTGCCAGTTGTTGGTAGCTCTCTGTCGAGATTCTTGTGTCAGAGAAGTAGTTACGTAGCATTTGATAAATCCGTGACTTGCTACTCCCAAGATTATTCATGGCAAACGCTGCTATGGTAGGGTGAGGGTGGAGAGGTCAGTCAGCAGTTGGTGGCCATCCCCTACAAAGGAGTTTAAAATTACAGAGAGGGAAATATGATGGAGGTATATAAAATCATGAATGCTGTGGGAAAAGCAAAGAGACGTAATGAGCAGTCGCGCTCTTCCATTACAAGTGCTAAAAGGCATTGAATGAAACAGTCAGATGGCAGGTTCACAACATGAAGTTACTGCTCCGTGCAACATGCATTGCAGTTGTCATGGAAAGCAGTGATTGCTAAATGTTTCCGTGGGTTCAAGGAGTGATTTTGTGGTTAACAGAAAAGAAACAGGAATTGAGGATTATCAAATGTAACAATACTGTTGCTTATAATACTGCTAAACCATAAATTACGGCTCTGTGAAGCTTCTCCTTTCCGAGTTGTCCATGCTTTGGGCTCAGTACCCACTTGGCTAACCTGCGGGTGAAATCAAGTCATGGAAACTAACAGCTGAGACCACAGTTACTCCAGCAGCTTGTTTCTTAGGATCTGTTGATGATCATTTTATTCAGTTCTGGAGATTATATGCTGCCCTCTGAGCAAGGATCTCCCAGCGAGACATATTTAACAATAATAAGTTTTACATAGTAGAATTGCAGATGTTGTCATGTTTCAAGTCAAGACTTTTTGCTGCTGCTACTTCTTGATTTCAGTGATTCAGTGATAAATGATCATGAGTGTATCCATACCGTTAATTCTGAAGACCATTGATATTCTTTATTTAATTTTCTGCAAAAGACAGTTATTTTCACTTTTTGATTATTTTCTTTTTGCTTGGCAAAATACACTTTCTGGATGTTGGAAAAATGTAAATCTTAATTGTGGTGCAGTGTAATAATTTCTTTACTTCTAGATTGGGTTCCTATAAGAAAGTTCAATATATGCTACTGAGGAATTGTTTTCCCCCTGAATTTTTAAATTCTTTTTTTTCCCCTCTCTGAGGGAAAAGGTGTTTACTTTAAACAATTGCAATGTTCGTTTTAGAGAAGAATCTGTTTCTTTCCTGATCTTGAAATGATTCATAACTATCAGCAGTGAATTCCACAAATTATGTTTTGTGAGGCTTGAGAAAAATCTGTTGTCAGACTAAATATTATTTAGAATTAGAGGAACTGTAATAAAAATTATGATAGAATCATATGAGTACACAATGAGTCTGTCTGTTTTCTCAATTTATTTTTAAGTATTAAATTGCTAAACATCTTTTATCCTTCAAGCAGCACATTTTTTTTATCTGTTCAACTTTTTGGTGTCAATTATTAGATATAGTTGGCTGACAGATGTAGGTAATAATTGGCTCATAGATAATTATGTAATTCTACAAAGAAAATATCAGCATTATTTATTTAATAATTATTTGATAAATTAAATGTTATCACCCATCTGTTAACAATTTGTGCCTTTTAACAACTGAAAGACTTGCTTGAACTTAATTGTTTGCTTCCTTGGATATACAGTCTTTTAAAAAAGAAAAAAAGTTCGTGATATTTTTAGCATTTAGCTCATTACTTTGAACTCTGCTACCAAAGACATTGATTTTTAGTTTCATGTCTGTGTGGCATAAATGCTAGTAGAACTCAAATGTGTCATCTGTACCATATTTGAGAAGACTTAGCTTTTAATTTTTATCTGTTTCAAAATAATAGAAGAAAAACTGTGGCTTCTGTTTCTGTTTACATCGAAGTTTAATGATATTGAGAAGACAAGTACATTTTTATGAGATCTTAATCCACAGTAATTCTCAACCTTCATACATGTATGTGCTTCCTAATTTTAACAATGTAAGTATGTTTTTCTTGGAAAAAATCATGGTGAGTGTGCATGAAAGATCCCAGACTAGTGGTGACAGATCATACTAGTAGGTTGTTGAAGACCTTTTGCAGGTAGCGGAACAGGTATGGTGCCACAGCTCTCTAAAGGCAGACCCGAGCCATGTATTAGGGGGTTGTTTCGTATCGTTCCATCTTTGAGGAGCAGCTGTGCAGGTATGCTGTTCAAATTCCCTTTCGCTGGTGTTCTTAGGTGAGCAGTCATTTGGGTGTGTGACCTGGCAGGTTTGGAGGCTGTGGTGAGCACACCAGAGCAGCTCGTATGGGGTAGGTTGGGAGGGATGTGACATTTCCTTCACCTTCCTTGTGTTCTTCTTGTTACCGCGGGTACAGCTAAACATTGTAGTAAGTGCTAAGGGCAAAAGTTGTATTTTACCAATTTGTATCTGTATAACTTTCTTTAGCAAATTGCAACAAATGTTGGGGGGGGGAGGAAAGGTTTAAAGCTGTTTGGTTTTTGTTTTTTTCAATTTCACTATCCAAATCGTACAAGATAGAAGGTATTAAAGCATCATCAGAGGTAACTGCTGTCAGTCTTTGTGTCATGGTTAAATACTTTATATTTCTATTGGTAGGGTGAAAGACAGGCACCTGTGAAGGCTTCAAATACAAGTATTTGGAATCTGAACACTGTTATGTTCAGTTTGGCTTCCAAACAACATTCTTTTCTCGCCCATCTTTTTAGTACTGTTGCTAAGTCTTATTATTGCTGGAAGAATTGGCGAGAAATCTAGCAGACTGGGCAGATTTCTGCCATAGGCTGATCTCTAAATTTTAAAAAGGCTTTACTGTAGGAGATAAGATATATTGCATGATGTTTTAAAATTTTGCAGTTATGTTCCAGTTGTCTACAGAAGCACTCTGGATAACACAAGGTTCACTTTGTTCTCCCACAAAGTGTCTGAGGTACATAAAACCTGGGTGATTTATAGCCTATGCAACATCTGTTGACTCTAAAGATGATAAAATCAAGTAAATCTGCAACTAATTGCAGGAAGTTATTGATGGTATGCCAAGGAAGAGGTGGGAGGAATTAAATATGCATTTATTAAAGATAAAAATTACATATATTCTAAAGCACCGAGGGAGTTAACATAGCTGATACTAAAGAAAATGAAGTTCTGCTTTTGCAGAAATATTTTCCTGAAGGTGTAAGTATGTAAGGAGTGAATGGTGGGTGTTGAGAAGAGGCAGGAGAGACCCATAAGGTGTGAGGAATATGAAATAAATATGTGCAGCTTATAAATATATAATAGAAAAAAAAAAATAAAAGTAGTATTCCCCCTTATCCAGGGGCCAAGATAATAGCATGATTTTTTTTAAAAAAATGATTTTACAGCACTGTAGCACTCCTGATCTTAATGTATATCCTGGCACTTACAAGTATGTGTTAGAAGTGATCCATGTTCTCTCATGTACAAACTAATATTTTTAGATGCGTGTTTTAGTGCGAAAATAATGATAACACCACCTCCCCCTGCTCCCCCCCCCAGTGGAGGATGGAGGATATAGCACAGTGAAATGAAGAAATGAAGTGAGCTAGAAATTACTAACTCAGTAATTGTAAACTTGTACACCTTAAGTCTGTAACTGTCCATATATGCCTTTATCCAGATGTAAAAATATTCAAGAATTATGTCATTAACCATTAACATTATGAATTAAAACACACAAATAAACCAACATCTCTTCTGTCCTTCTTTGAGGGCACTGATTCAGCGAAGAGTCAGCCATCTTTGCTGTCTCAGCAACTGGTGGGATGTTTGAAAGAAGTTATTTTTGACTATGGTTTTCAAAACTCATCATCCATTTTCCTTCATTTTCTTTTATCATTGCATGTGTCTGTTGCAACATGGCATGGTACTGATGGGAACTGAATCACTGTACCTTTACATAATGCTCTATATTGAGAAATTCTACTTAGCTATTGAATGATAACTTCTTAACAATATTTAAAAGCTGCCCAAAATACTGGTATTTTCAGGTCAACATGTAAATTTAGGTTTTCTTTTACATCACTTTGCTCATAACTATTTTGCTTGCTTTCATGGCTTTAGTTATGATGCTGACTTAGGTAAATAAGAGAGAGCCAAAGTCATATACCTTCATTTAGATGAGTCCTTATCTTTGTTCGGGAAAGAGATGGTTTTCTTCAGCCACTCCAGTAATACAGTTGGAAGGACATAATTCCTTTACATGGCTTTATGATGCAGTTGCAATATATTTTCAAGGCAATTATCTCTTGCAGATATAAGAGTACATTTCTTTTCATCCTGCTTCATTTCATATACTACTGTGATGCTCCATTTCAAGGTGGACTGCTTATTGTTCACCTGTTGGGATTTTAAGAAATATTTTCCTGACAATAAAAATCCTGATTAATGTCTGCTTGAAATTTATTAAAACCAAGCTTTATTCACCCCTTTGTTTTCCAGTTTTGGATGCTCTCCTGAAATTTGAGCAGAAACGCCGTTGGCATTGGTAATGAGCAAGCCATGCAAAGCTATGGGCTTAGGTGGGGGTGGGGAGAAACTGTCAAGGGGGAAAGTAGGTGATGGCACTAAATTACTCTTACAGATTAATAAGACCAAACTGTATGAACTGATTTGTATTTGTATCCTTTCACAAGTTACATTCCTTCATATTTTTCTGTATCTTATTTTTGAGCTTACGATCGTTCTCATCTCTTTCAACCCGTAAGTTCATTTCTTCAGTAATCCCCCACTTGGGTTTCATCTCTCTCCTGTTCCATATCATACTTTTCTGTCCCCCTTTCTGTTTCCATCTTTTTCACATATGCTGTACACATTGCTTTGCCTCTGTGATGCTATGAAGTCTGTTCAAAACAGAAATAGGACAACTAGATTTTTACTGGCAACATTTTTTATTTTTACTTAGCTCCAAAAAAAGCCCAAGAGGAGTATTGACTTGTAGATGTATTATTGCTTTGTTGCCACAGTAAATATGGGTTTAAAAGTCCACGTACACCTGAAGAGCAGTTCCTTATCTGTGCAGTGTCTAAATTTATCTTCAATTAATTTTTTATGGAGAAGTGGGTTTTTTTCTCTGTTTATTTTAAGAAGAACGATATTATCAGAATAAAATGTAGACTTTGTAAGTGATATACATACTGGTTTTGTTTTCATGATTATAACTTCTGCTTCATGTTGCGGACCTGTTGTAATTTATAGGTATTGATGTAAGGAATTTTCTTTTGAATGTTTTCTGATTTACAGGCCATAGATCGGATAGAATATTTAGAGTGGGGTTGGTTTCAGCTCCATCCAAATGCTGCTGCTGAATGATATGAATGTTACCGTTCTTTGGGAGTATCTTATCACAGAGAATTTAGGAAAAATGCAGTTCTAGTTACTAAAAATGTTTTGGGAGCTCTTGAGGAAGTTTCTCAAATCAGCTTCTTTTGAGGGAAGGCTTAAGAAGCTTAGGGTGATTTTTAGAGTTCTAGATCTTAATGTTTCACACTTTACCAATTCTAGTTATGTTAAAATATAGTGTGTGCATTCCTGCAGGTTAATATCCTCCATGGGTAAGCTGTACAGCACCACAAATATGGTATTCTCTCCGCACGTCTCATCAGACTTTTCCTATGCTGTAGCTTGTGTCTCTTGCCTCTTGTCCTATCTGTGTGCACCTCTGAGAAAGGTCTGGCTCTGTCTTCTCCTGACCACCCGTTAGGTAGCAGAAAACAGCAGTTATATCTCTTCTTAATCATGTCTTTTCTAGGTTAACAGACTCATTTCTCTCAGCCTCTCCTCACACTCATATGCCTCAGAGCCCTGTCTCGGTGGTTCCCTGTTGGAGTCACTCCAGTTTGTCAATGTCTTTCCTGTGCTGGGAGACATGGAATACAGTGGCCTGACCAGTGCCAAAGGATAAGAATAATCACTTCCCTCAACCGACTGGCTACACCCTTGCCAGTCCAGTACACAGTAGGCAGCTTTGCCCCAAGGACATACTGCTGGTTTATGTTCAATTTATTGTCCACTGAGTCCTTTTCTGCAAAGCTTCTTTCCAGGCAGTGAGCACCCGACCTGTTTGGGTGCACAGGGTTATGCCATCCCCGGTGAACATTTGCTTTTGTTGAACTTCACAATGTTTGTCCATTTCTCAAGGTTGTTGAGGTTCTTCAGAATGGCAGCCCTGCCCTCCAGGGTGTACTGAGCACCTCCCCCAAATTGCTGTCACCCATAAACTCACAGAGGGTTAATTTTGTCCCATCACCCAGTGTACTAGTGGTGACATTAAACAGTATCAGCCCCGGGGCTGACCGGCCACCAGCTGGATGTGGAGTCGTTGCCCACTCCCCTTTGAACCTGGCAGTCCAGGCAGTTGAGGAGACAGCGGGCAAAACGGAAAGTAGCAGGTTTAGTAAGTCGTGGTTAAGTGAGGTTGTGAGTCTGTATTCAAGGTAGGGGGAATGCTGGAGGGGATCTAATGGTGTGTGGGCAGGGGAACCTTAAAGGAGTTCAGCAACTCTTGATTTAGGCCTAAGTGAATGTGGGAGTAGTGTGGTATAACTTGTGATTAGACCTAAGTAATGTTTGTCTTGGTATGTTAAGCTATTTTCTGAATCATGGCATTTTCACAGGAGTGTCTCCAAAGTATGGTGTTCATTGTTAAGTCAGTGATGATGATAAAAATAGATATCAAAGTCATTTCCATCAACTCCAGATTCTGCCTGGCATCTGATTTCCAGCCCAGAGAGCAGTAGGAATTAACTCTTCCATCAAGACAGTTTAAAAGCAGCTTTAATATAGAGTTAAAAATAGCTAGTCAGTCTTCCTCATTACTCCTCCGGTATTGTTATCAACTTTGGGTGTGTTTTTTGAGTTTGAGGTGTGCAGTCTGGAGAGAAACAGCAGGTTTCCTCTGTAGATATGATTGGTCATAGATGATTATTAATGCACTAGTAAATATTTTAACACAAACCATATTCTTTAAAAAAAGCAACAACAATCATTTGGAGGAAACAAAGCCGATCCCAAGTGCAGGATGACAACCCATTCCTTATTATTCCAACCTGCCTATACAATTTGAAATTTTCCATTTGTTTCAGCATGGTAGAAGTTGTTAAATTCTTTGATACCTCCATGATCTCTAATTTTAGAGTGTTGAATTCTCAATTTGCTTCTGAAGTAAAGCTTTAATTGGGTAAGATAATGCCCCATCATTGGAAGTTGTCAAAGTCAGGGTGGATGGGGCTTTGAGCAACACGATCTAGTGAAAGATGTCCCTACTCATTGCAAGGGGATTGGACTAGATCATCTTTAAAGGTCCCTTCCAACCCAAGCCATTCTGTGATTCTATGATAATACAAAAGATAGTTGTCTGTGTTTAAATGAGCAGTTCAAGTTTTGCTTTCTTTGAATCATGCTTTCCACCAGTTTGATTTTTTGGTACTGTTGACCTCATTTCTCTCAAACTAAACCAGTCTTGTCATGTGATGGATATGAAAAACTGAGAAATGTTTTGCTTTAGGTTTGGTGGTTTTTTTTGTTTTGTTTTGTTTTTTTTTTTTAATGTCCCTGTTTACTAGGGACTTCTATCAGAAACTATACCTGGTTGTCTAATACGTTCTGCTTCCTTTTGTGCGTGTGAGGAGCAAGAGTTTGTTGACATGCTGTCTGAGAAAGCAAAGAGAAATACAGCGCCACGGGCACCACTCAGTTTCTGGCTCCAGCAGGACAGTTTTGCCTCGCTTAATGTTGCTCAAACAGCTAAAACCCAAAACCTTATGTATTATGCATACGAGTAGTTAATTTTTAAGATGGTAGAAATTGGTTAAATAAAGATCAGTTTTCATAGGAACTTAATGGCATTTTAGTGACAGAGAGATGTTTTATTCTCAGGTGTTTCACTGAGGAAAGGAAAAATTTGTAGGAATCTTGTCCTGTAGGAAAAGGAAGGAAAGATAGCAGGAGTTTTGTAGGTAACTGGCATTTTAGAAAAATAAAATTTTCTTCCTCTTTATTAATAAATTAATAATACCTGCAGAAAAATTTCAAAATTAAACATTTAAGATAGAAAATGAATCATTTTGTAAAGTATACCTAAAATATATCGCATACTGTATATGGCAAATAGTACTGAGCAAGGACGTTCTTATTTTGAGCACTTTACAAGGCACCATAATCCATGCGGTTTTCATAGGAATAAACATCTTTTTCTGAGGAGCTTGTGTTGTATAAGATGGCTGTAAGATATTGTTTCATAGTAACTGTAGTGGAATCCCTTTCACTTGTTTCAAAGGCTTAATATAAGCTTTGCTTCAGCAAGGGCTTTGGTGCCCTGTCGCAGAGTGTGGGGCAGTCCTTTCAGCCGATGTGGAGAATTAATCTGATTAAAACAGAACATGGAGAAAGGTTCTTTGTGGAGGCACCACCTTCCCGTTTGAAGACCTACAAATGGGTCTGCTCTTGCCATTCCCCACCTGCTCTATGCATCAATTGCGTGAAAAAATTGTCTCCTAGAAGCAGACTATTGTTCTTTAAGTTTAGCATGTTTGCCTATCCTACTTAGAGAATAAAGATGTAATGTAAAACATTAAGTTGCTTTCACTGAAGGGTGAGCATTGGGTTTCTGCTGAGGTATTGGGATCTCAGGCTCTGTTCTTAGGTTGGTTTTAGTTTTATCTTACTTGCATTGATAAAAACAAACAAATTGACGTATTCAGGCCCAGAAGCCTCCTGGGTTGTTGGTTCAGATACAAGTGAGACAAATAGGATCTCATCCTTCCTTTTCAGTAGCTAGTGCTCTAACTAACATTTCCATTAAGATTGTGGAAGTTTCCATGCTGGATTAGATTTGTGGCCCATTTGAATTAGTAAATTACTTAGAGGTACTTTAGAAGCAGATGGAAAAAAATTTAAATGGGTCCTCAGCAGTTCTAACAAATCAGTCCGCTCATTTTGTTTGTTTTGTGCTCGCATCCAGGCACTGCTGTAGGACCAAAACCTGAATGTTTAATAACCCCTTTCAGAACTGAAATTGATTGTCATTACTGAATACTTTTCCTTTGTAGGAAAGATTTTATGTACTTTTACAATATCTGTCCAGTCCTTTCTAATTTTGTATAATAGAAATAAATATTGCAAATAGCAGTTCAGATTCTGTTTCATGAACATGTTCTACCAATGCACACGTGAGCTTCCACCAAGAGGAGAAGTTATGTCCTGCCTGTGGGTTCCTACCCTCGCCCTGTGCTCTTGTGCGTCTTCATCATGACTCAGACGAGAGAATGCCTTTAGATGACAACTAGCTCAACCGAAAAAACTCTCATGAGTGCTAAACCTTGGAGGCTGGACTGGAGTGAAAGAATAGGGAAACAGGTCAGGGGCACGGAGGTAGAAATCAGAGAGCGTTCAGTTCAGGGCAGCCTCTACTCAGATCAGTTTAAAGTAATAATGACATTGCAGTTCTACTCCATCTTGACATTCTTTATTTTTAACATGCTATTTCTAATGGACAGTTTCAGCCAATTTGTTTTGATGCTTAAGTTACCTCTAGAGAAATTTTATGGATGCCATGCTGTATGCACTGTAATGTTTGGGCTGTAGCAGTCTTCTACGGTATTTCTTAGTAAATCATGTTTTGGTAGCCTCTCATCTTCTGCATACTTAAATCCCAGCAGAACTCTTAAGTATCATTTAGACCTGTTGACTTTTTGGAATTTAAATTAGTAGTTTCTTCCAACACTGTAATTTTTCTTCCTTATGCAAAAAGCACAGCCTTAGGGTACAGATATCACCTACATTTTCTGCAACTAAGACTGCAGAAGCAAAATAAAACAAATGACCCATGCTAAAGAAATAAGCCCCAAACATTCATTAAACAGCAAACAAAAATCTATGATTTTATGATTTTGTAATTTTATTTAGAATTTCAAGAATGACTTAATTTCCTTTAATCTCCTCCCCTCTCACATGAAACACCTCTTAATTTGTCATTGGATTCTTGCTACTTATGCATTTGGGAGTTGGTGCTGATCTTAGGTGTTTGCTCCTAGGGAATCCACTTTAGCTCTTCTAATTTCCTTCTTTCCTCCTCTTTATTAACATCACTGAGGTTACTTCTCAGAGCACAGAAGGATTTCTCTTTTGGCTCAAGTAGCCTCTCAAGTGACGCAGCCTAATCACGTTGGTTTATTACTGGCGCTGTCCTGGTTTCCTCTTTGTTAGTGCACCTGATTGTCCTCAGTAGACTTCTCTTGATTCTCTAGTTTCTAGCAAAAGCTCAACATCAACTCAGTCTAAATAAAGAGCATAATACAGTCTTTGTGAAGCTTATAGGGATGCTAGTTTCATAGTTATCTTTTTTTCCGAAACATATTTTAGTTTTTTAAATTTTTAATTCAGTTTTTTTTCTTATCTTCATTATATATTATCACAGAGCAATATTTGAGGTCAGAAAAGGAAATCATATAATAAAAAGATTCTATGTTGCTGAGTCACTTAGATGAAGAAAAACTAGCCATTTTGCTCAGAGTATTGTTTTTCTACCTAATGTACTACATGCATATTGGATTTATCTGTGTTAAACTTCTCTTGCATAACTATCTGGGAAACGTTGGTTTACAAACTGCATTTTTAAGCAGGATCTCAGCTAGTAGATTAGAAGAGCTGTTCAGATTTAGTAAATCAAGAAAATTCGGAGTTGTAATGACAAAAATCTTTTTGCTTTAAGAAATACGAAGTTCTAACCCTTTGTTAGGCCAAGTTAGATTATAAATGTCACTGATTCCTAGGGCTCAGTGTATGTTGCCTTGACATATAATATTTTTGTTAGAGAAGAGGATTCAGCAGGCAGTCTGTATTTTAAGTCCTTAAAAAGTTATTTCCAGCTGTGCTTTCCAAGCTTAATAAGGTGTGATAGTTAGATGGGAAGCAATACCAACACCCTATGGGAGAGGTAAGGATTCGCTGTTATTTTTATGAACCTCTATATAAAGAAGTAGAATTGTCAGAGAGATAGGAAGTAGAGGAATGACTATAGGACTATAGTCATATACTATATATATGTACTATAACTGTAGTTCCCTCTAATTTTCTCCCTGGCTCCACTGAGCAGAAGCGACTGGAGCAGCGGGCTGCGTGCCGTGCGGGTGTGAGGGCAATGCCTGTCGTGGCTGCATCCAGCCCTGGCTGGATGTCGTGTTACAAGATATTCAGGTCCGAAATAGTTTAAAGCACAAATTTAATGTCAAAGTTAACAAAATGTTATGTATGTGTTTTTTAAATCTGTTAAGATAGAGCTGACACTTGTAAATACTATAATCACTAAATCTGTTACGGTTAATACAGTATCAGTTTTACTCTAGTGTTTTAAGGTTAAAGCAGAAGGAAAGCTGAGAAATTTTAAACTGGGCCCCAGTCCCTAGGGTCTGTGCTAACTGGGAGATAGGCCATGTGTCTGCTTCACTCCTGAGAAAAAGACACAAGTATCTTACGGCCCATTTCACCCTCGCCTCTGATCATGACCGTGGTGTTACCAACTGACTGTGCACGGCAAGAAACAGGATAATGATGGCACAAGTGCCTGAAGCAAAATCCTACATTTGCTGGTCCCTGGGTTAATAACTGGTAGTATCTTTGTTTTATTTCATATGACATGGTTTCTTTACTAACTAAAATTGGTGGCTTGGAATGTGAGAATTCCTCTGCTGTATTTTAAATAAACTGGATCTTAAATGCACTATGGTTCTGGCTATGATCTGGCTGCCCTTGTGCCACCTGCCCTTCTGCCTGGTTTCATCGTGCTGCCCGTGATGGCAGCATCCCTCCTGAGAATACACAAGTGTAGATATTTCTAATATTATGTTGTCTGCTTAGATGATGAAAGCTATCAAAAGGCGCATATTCTGCCTGTGTTGCAGCTTCTGCTCTCACATAGGAATGGCAGGAAAACACTTGCAGGTGTTTCTGCCGTAGACCTGCTGTCCTTAGGAAAACTGCTTTTCTTTTGAGAACGGTATAATCTGATTGCCAGGGCTTCCTACTGGTTAGAATAGCAACTGAGAGCATCCATAGCAGGATGCCTAGCCACTGAACCCACAGAAAGGCCCTTCTGTTTTGAAGTCCTGCTGAAATGCATTATCCCAAAGCATTTTGTTAGGATTGCAGGAAATTTGGAACGAAGCTACAGATTTTGGCAGTTTAGCAGGAGGTGGCTGCCAGTCTGAGGCACAGATGGAGGTATTTGGAGAAGCCAGAGCAGCATGGTCTTTCTGTTCCTTTCTTAAACCCATCAGAAGGATTAGATTTTTAGCACTTGAAATGGCTTAATTTAGATTTTGAGATAAAATACAGCAGGGAGAAACAGTTTCTTTTTTAGTTCTCCTCCACAGGTTTTTCTGTGGATTTAAGAGATCAGAACCATATTTTAATTTTATTTTCTTTAAACAGCCTGGGGTTGCGGAATATGATTTTATGATACAAGTGAACTCCACAGCAGTTCTTGTATTTGTGGGCTATGTAAGTCTTTGGTGATATTTGCACCTTTTTCTAATCGCATGGTGCCCAGAAACTACTTCAGAGTTTACTGTGGCAGTAGAATTAATCTGTGGGTAGTTCTTTGCACTTTCCCCCCCCACCCCACCCCGTGCAGCTGAGAGGAAGGGGTCAGAAAACTAGTCTTCACATTCAAGACGCTTGCTCATTGAAGTCAGTAATTGAAGTTAGTGGGAGTTCAATATTAGTTTTAATAGGTTCCTATGCAAGGCCACCTGTAGATGTGCAGCTGAGTTACAGCAAAAAGTTGCAGGGAAGTAATGGGCAAGTGTGGCTGGTGTAGCCGCTAGCAAAAGCAGCTTTGTACGCAGGCCTGCAAAGAGGGCTGCGTTAATAGCCTGTGCAGCATGAGGTGTGCTGCCCTGCTGCTCCACTGTCCTTTGGCTTCTCTGATCCATTTTTAAACAAATGCATACAGACAAAAGCGTTTGCAGGCCTATTCTTAGTAGACTAAAACCTATTTGACACACTGTGCTGTTAAGAGAGTTGATTTCCTTTATGCCTTACTAAGCTTTCTGCAGTATTTCTCTAAACTTTTTGGTTTGGTTTCTTATGCAGCGTTTGTCAGATGCAGGTACGGGGATGTTCTCTGCATAGCTGTGAAGTGACTCACTTGTGTTCAGTTGTGAACATGTGGTTGCTAAAATTAATCAGAGGCTTAGATTAGTTTATTGTGAATAAACAAAAATAATTGGCTACTAAAGTGAAAAGTTATTTGGCAAAGATTGAAAATTTCAGTTAACTTAGTTGGCATTTAAGCCTGTGCCTTAATAAACTTACTGGAAGGACGTAAAAGGAAGATAACTATATTAGGAAGTCAAAGGGGGCTGATTATAAATGGAAATAATGGAACATTGTCTGATGAAGGAGGTATCTGATTCTAGGTGAAATGCCTTGGCCATTATTTTGTTAGTTTTATTGGTTCTTTCAAAGATGCAGTGGAAGACCTGCTTGATTCAGCAAAATGCTGAAAAATGTGTAAATGAGAGTAGTTCTGTGTTATCCTGGAGATAAACAGTAGTGTAAAGGTTTAGACTACCTTGACATGGGGAATTGGGATGATTTAAATCTAGAAAGATAAAAAAGGAGGGGGAAAAAAAGAAGCGTTTTTTAACTTTGAAGCTTTCTCAGGTTCACTGGATACCTTCCTAGACTGCTTTTACATTTCTCTGTGGATCTAATCTAAGGCACCCAGACATGTTCAGAAGTGTTCGTTTTATAAATTTAATCATCCAATTCCCACCTAAGTTGGGTTGTAATTCAGAGTGTTAAGTGGAGAGGTGTGTCTGTGCTTGGAGGAGCCTAAAGTAGTAGATGTTCTCAGGTCATGCTTTCCATATTCCAGGAACATGGATTTCAGAGCAGTGGCTGTAGTTGGTTTGATTTGCAAAAATGTGCAATGGTTATGTGTATAATGGCAAAATATTTGAATGACATGAGTTGTAGCCCAATCTAACCTGTAGGTCTCTGTTATCCTGAAGGAAGTTGAGTATACAGTTCCTGCATCCCAAGTAAGTGTCACTAACAAATCAAAGACATCTGGCAAGAGGCATCCTCCAGCCCTTCTTTCAAAGACAGGTCACTCGTTAGATTAGGTATGCAAGATCAGGCAGAGCCAACAGGAGGGAATGTAGAGGTCAGGAACCTCAGGGAGTGTGAAAATCTCATTTTTACTCCCTGGGTTGTATTTTATATCTAAACTTGTCCCATGTGAAAAGCCTAAGTAGTCCGAAGAGCAGGCATTATAATGTCGCACCCTTAAAAAAAAAAAGTGAATGTGTCTGTGAGAAGGGATGTCACAGATTCAAGCCTCCTTTGATAAAGGGAAATGAAGTGTTGGGTTTTCTACTTGCTGGAGTGCTCTCATTACTAAGTGGCTATTAGTGAAAGATAAAGCGATTTCGTCAAATCTACACAGCCTGTGACAACAGTTGAATTTGAACAGATTTTCTTGCTGCAGTCATTAGTCCAGCCCACTAAATCTGTAGATGCCCTACTGATGGTGGTATCCATGATGATAATAAGTTTTGTGATGTTTCTGTGATTAAAAATGACAAAAAAAAGTGTTTTTCTTTTCTTGCTATTCTTCTGTGTTTGATCCCAAATGTATAGAAATGCAATTTAAATATATGAAGTATAATTTCAATTTAACAACGTATGAGACATTTGGTATTTCAGATCTTAGAGCAAATTGTGCTTATTCAAACATCTGGTTAGAGAAGTGTAATTATCTGGTCAGTCCTTTGGGACAAGGAGATGACTTCTTGCCCCTTCCTGCTCTGTGAATGAGATTCTGGAATTCATTGAACTCATGCCGTGACCCTCTTCAGCAGTGTCTGGGTCTAGATAAGTGCGGTGAAGTAAGTTCAATGTATTAAATATCCAGGTTTTCTTGAGTAATTATCTTTTGATTTTCAGTTTTTCTGATATAATACATTACTTTGACGTCCTCTGTTGTCAAGTGTTGTATGCAGAAATGTCCCTTGGAACTAAGTATAATTTCTAAATGTTTTAGCATGTTTAAAATGTTCCATTATCCTATGTCATGCTTATCAATGTTTTGTTGCTTTTATAGATTACCTTTCTCAAGGAATAGATCTCTCTGGAATAGAAGTAATTGAAAATGACCTGCTTTTTATTGCAAGAGCTCGGCTTGAGGTGGAAAATCAGGCTAAAAGGTTGCTTGAGCAAGGTGTGGAGACTCAGGTAAAATACACTTTGTTCCTTACGTGCTTTCAAAAGTGAAGTGTCAAAGTACTCTGAGCTTGATTTCCTTTGCTTTGTGTAGCATTGTCTAGTGGAGATTAAACAGGAAAAAAGTCTTACATAAGAAATTATCACACATGAGAATATCCAAAGAAATTAACAAAACTGACCTTGTACAATATTTGCAAGAATAAAATTTTGCAGGATCTGATCCTGAAATTTGAGAGAAAGTAGGTGCTGATATGAAGAGTTTAAACATTATGATAAAAGCTTGATGTTTGATAGGACTTTGCATTAAGCACAGTATACTACATTGCCAATATTGCCAAGCTTTATAGATAAATCTGAAAAATGCGGTTTCTTAAAACCATGAGAAGATTGCTACATTTCAGCTGTGCAGTAATATATTGAAACAATTTGGAAGATTTCCCATTAAAACTTTAAAGGGCATTTTAAACTTTGAGGTAAATATTCACTGTAGGGAATATAAAAATGAATATGCATAATTACATTCATCCTTACTAAACGTAATTATCTACATTTTAAAAAAACCAGCTGCATCTATTATTTAACTATTTGTAGTATCATTAGTTCTGTCTTCTTGCCTTTTTAAAAATTCATGTTCTTTTGTCTATACTTTTTAGTATTCTTTAAAAAAAAAGTTGTTTAAATCCCCATCACTACAACAAGAGAAAAAATCTACTACAAGTTCCTATCAAATTCAGGTTTTAAATTAGAGAACAAAGAATATTAGAACAAGACATTTTTATGCTGTTTGTTACCAACAGTTAAACTTATCTGTAAGTGAATATAGCATCTGTTTATACTATTGAAGGTTGACATGAAAATAGAGCAGATACAGAATGGAAAATCTCTTCATTAAATTGGCTTGGTTAAATAATTGAGGATTAAAATTATCAATATGTCTCAAACTTTTACTTAGAACTCTCATTTCAAGTAATTTTCTGCAATAAGAAGTCACGATTGTGGGAAATACCTTTCGCTATTCACTGATAGCAAAATAGTAGGAAAAAACACCCCTTTTTTTTAGTTGGTTATTATTCAAACATTGAAACTCCTGGCTATTTAAGCATGTTGCCAAGCTATGATTGGGCTTGTTACAAGCTATGAAGCATATGCAATGTTAAATAAAGACTGAACAAAAATAGCAAGTGGACATTTCTTTTAAATGTAGCAAAAGTCTTCATCAGTGTGTACTCCTTCTAGTTTTTCATGTCAGATTTGACCTTCTCTGATAATTTCTTTTCATATTAAGTACTAAAACAGAACTGACAAAGAAACCCTAGGGAAATCAATCCCACTCCACTTGAAAAATAGACAGATTTATTAGGTGTTCCAGGCCGTATCCAGGTAATCAAGAGATTATGAAAGTATATGCCTGTTGTGCTTTAGCCCGAGGCCTGTTTCCAGCAAATGGAAGATTGTTTGGAAGAACATTATTAGTGCTTAGTCATATCAGAAGTGGGGATGTTTTCATGAAGAGGTGTCGGGATATGCTTCACAGGTTTGTTGTTGGATATGATTCGCAGATTTAATGTTGCAAAAATAGCGTGCTTTAGAAAATATGCATGCAGACATTGCCCAAGAAATCTAGCAGATAGTATGTCTTTTATTCTTATTATTGTAGCTGTTTTATTGACAAGCTGATTTATGTTTATACCATCCAAGCCCTGAGATTTCCCATAAGAGGGCATATGATCTTCATTTTTTCTTCTGCATTTTGTACCACAGAATTCCTCAGATGGGCTGTCTCCCTGCTACTATCTATTATGGTAGCCAAGTCTTCACCTTTGAGAATAGTGCATCTGTGTTTGTCCAGGTGGTTCTTCAGTTATTTCATATTCATATTTGTACCTTTGTTTTGATCTGCTGTGTAAATAATACACATGAGCAGTTGTCTACATAAAAGCGAGCTGTATTTCTGTATTTCATCTAGCACTTTTCAGCCATGTCTTAAGTAGTAGTCTTACATCTCTATTTCTGAGTATTTCAGTGTCCACCTGGAAGAGAAGCAGGAAGTGGAAATAGTTATAGTTTAGGGGGTTTTATGTATCCTTTTAAGCAGAAATCATTAGAATTTGATGAATGTCTTCTCTAGAATTCAGCTTTTTTTTCCAGAGATGGTGCTAGAAGTTACCCTGACAAAAAGAACAGAGCTAAAAGTTTAAACTGCCCCTTTCAACATTTTGATATATCTCCTTTGGTTAGGTAAGAAACTATTTTTGTTAATTTGATTATTTATGTAATGATGTGTAAGTCACATGCTAATGAGCTGTGACCAGATTCCCCCAAATAACCACCAGCAGTAGCACATGAAAGCAGATACTTCCCTCTAAGAGTTACATTGTCTTTTTCTCAGCATTGTAATTCACGGTTTTATTACATGCCCATCACTGTAGCATTTGTGTATTTCTCAGAAGAAATGAAATCTCTCTTTCCCTCTTCCTTTGGAACTGTGGCATTAGACATTGACTGCTTCAGAAGTGAAGACTTCCACTCATGTTCATGGTGGTATCTTTAAAGCTGCCATCTGGGTATAAACTAGAAGTGTCTGTCAGCGTGTCTGGACTTAACGGGCTGACAACCATGCTTGTCTTCCTAATCCTTTTAAAAAGAGTAAGCCCTCTTTGCTCTTGTTGACAAAAGTAATACAAATAGAATTATAGAATGGTTTGGAGTTGGAAGGGACCTTAAAGATCATCCAGTTGCAACCTCCCTGCCATGGGCAAGAACATCCTCCACTAGACCAGGTTGCTCAAATAATAGTAAACCCAATCAAGCAAGGATACCAGTGGCTATGAGCAGGTTTTTTATTGTTATATATGTTTTGTTATGCACTCCTAGTGTACATAGCACAGATTGGTGCTCTTTTGTGACCCACAGAATGGTATAAAAAAATGGATTCAAACCCTGTCCTTACTGTTCAGTCCTAAACTCCCTGGTAGCTTTCCTTCCACTGTAAGCAGGTTAGTGGCAGGTAGTATAGAAAGCAGGAGAGGCTGTTTTAACAGAGGTACATCAAGAACTTTAATAAAGTCATCATTCTAAGAGAAGAGACACCAATGTTTTCTGCTTTAAAAAGAAAAAAAGAGGTATACATCCATCTTGCAACCACCTGAAGCATCCCCAGCATTTCCTTTACTCACAGCATGAACCCTAGGCAGAGGAATCTAGATTTGCTCTTGACACCACTTCACCCCTTTCTTCAACAGCAGTGTATTGTGTAAAGCAGATCTGAATAATAAGAAATTACTTGGAACAAGAGACATGTTAAGATTACCGTAGCTCAATTCCAGGTAGGACAGTTTTGCCAGATACAGTGTGGTGGCTGCTCTGTTTACAAAGAAGAAAGCTTTCTCTGCAACTTAGCTCACGCTTCAAACCCTTTCTGCTCTATATTGTCATGCTTAGTATGAAACTTTCCTCTTACAGCCAGGGATGCCCAAACTTAGTTCCGTCAGGTAATGATAAGGTTGGTAGCGTTAGGAGCCAGGCTACGTGTGTGCAGAAAAGAGGTGCATTTCCATCTCCTCCATCTTTGCTCCTCTGAAGAGGTGGCTCTAGTGCTGAGCTAAGTTCACTGCTGTAACAACAGTTATGGGTCTCCTCTGTGTAAGGTGGGTGGATTTTTGCACGTCTGTACCTGTATGTGTGAAATGGGTTAGGAACCTGTGCTCTTGCTTTTGACTTTACTGGCACAAACTTTAGTAATTGGCTAGGATATAGATGGTGAGGGCTATAGTATCATTAAGGATTGATTAAAATATAAAATATCCATTTAGGTCATGGTGTGGAGATGAGAGTAGAATTCACATTTCCTTGAGTTTGCACCTTAAATACAGTTTGTCCTTCTGTGTGTTACAGAAACATTCCTTATCTTTGACCACAGATAGTAAAAGTTTTCCTTCTTTGTCTCCTGGAGTGATTTAGAAGTGTCTGACTTTTTTTAAAGGAAGGTTTTGGATAAATTATGTGATGTTTGTCACCCAGTTTCCCTTAAGGTGTGGGCAAATTTATTTTCCTGCCTAGCATGGATCTGGAGAGAGTTAAATTCACTGATAAGTCACTGAAGTTGTTATGGTGATCAAGTAGTGAAGTTTCCTGATTGTGTTAGAGAAGGCAAAAAATAAGTGTAAGCTTAATAACTATCCTTTGTCCAAATGAATGTTAAATCGTGTCTGTTTTTTTTAATATATAGTGATTTGTTTGGGGTTTTTTTTCAAAATGAAGAGCTTTACTAATTATAACCTCACAGAATAAAGAAGAGGGGGAAAAAACCCCCAACAGAAATAGATCCTAAACTCTAGTTGCAAAATGTTCAAATGCTGGATTTGTATACACAGGATAAATATTTAAACAATACAGTCTGAACAAAAGTTCTCAATTAATTTCAGTGTAACATCTTTATATTATTGTCACTTTGAGCATATTTGGGGGCTTTTTGAATTTTCATATTATAACTCACTGAGTAGAATTTGTTTTGTGAATTGTTGTGGTTTGCATTCTTTTTCATAACCTTTCCTCTAAGTTGTCATCTCTGGGACAAGTACAGCATTTTTTATCCACATTAAATAATTATTAACTGGATGTATATGCATAATTGTTCTTGACTAACACTATTTAGCGCCTGAGAAAAATGATGGCACGATGGAGTATCTGCATAGTTAACCAGTTGTCTGGAGGTGATTATCAAGAAGTTGCTCAATTTCTCTCAGTTCACGGTTCCCTAAGCATAACATCTTGCAGTGTTATGGCAAAATTGGTGAAATCAATCCGAAATCTTTCATAGACCAGCATTTAATCTTGTGTCAAGGATGTCTAGCAATAGGTCTTCTTTCTTCTCCCCAAGGGATTGGAGGGGAAAGTGTGCACATAATTGACCATTTTGCCGCACATAATCATCAAGATGTTGCATAATTTATTTCATTTCAGGGTCCTCTGAACTGAGTGCTAATGTACCACAACTTGCAGTGTTACGGCAAGACTGGTGAAATTAATCTTAAATCCTTCGCAGGGCAATGTTTAATCTAATGTCAAGGATCTTAAACAATACATGCTGTTGTTATTATTCCATGGCACCATTTCCCAGTTGTGCAAATGCATTTGGAGGTATTTGAGATATTCAGATATTAAGAATGGCTGCCATTGGGCTCCATTTTTCATTTTCTTGATGAAATGTGCAAAAAAATGATAATGTTGCATTCTTGAGTTATTTCTAATTATTACTGCCAAAGGTGTGAATGGCTTTTGCAGCACTACTGTCTGGGCAAGATCCTGTGATCTGAATTTCTCATTTTCAGTTGTGCATACTTTAACAAAAGTATATGTTTCATGGAAACATCCTTTTTTCTAGATTAGTTTATGATATTTTAACAGTTTGATTTATATCAAAATATGCTTTCTAGTTTTTGCTAGGTGTCTGTCGTCTTCAGATTTGAATTCTTTATAGTAAAATGGGCTGTGCAAGCTTATGAGTATGCTGTCTAAAGTTGTCAGCTCCGTGGAGAAGTGCTTGACTGTAGAACAAAGTCTAATGTCGTAGGAGAACGTCACTTCATGGGCCCCACGGTTGTGTAGCGGGCCTCTTAACCTTTGTCTTTAGTTCATTTAGCTGAGGATGTCTTACATTGCCCATACTGGTGTCCTGCCCTAGTCAAAAGAAACATTTTAACTTCCAGATGTTTTTGCCTGCCCTTTGCTGCTTTTACATATTAGCTATCATATTCTGTCATATTTTAAATAATATAAACCCTTATGTACTTTAGAATGTCAATGGAATTGATTGACGTTATGTAGATGTTTACAACTGTATATGAATGCATAATTACAACATGAGCATTATGATAGCAAATAATGTAGCAAAATAAGAGAAAAGAACCCCTCCAATTTGGCACAGAACCAGTCATCTTTTTATCCATATACTGTAGGTTACCCTCACAAAAAGTCTGGCAAAAACTAGACTTGAAATGCTACCCAGTGTATACATTTTTTTAAGTCAGTCAAAGAGTAGTCATTGGGATTTTTTTATTTTTTTTTCCCCTGACATTTATTTTTACTTTGAAAGCTAGAAGTTGGAATTTAACCTTATCACTGTCAAAAATTGAACCGATATAGTACACTTTAGGCAGTGGATGTTATGATTCTACGATTATTCCACAATCTTGATTCCCTGGAGGAGATCCTGATGGAAACTAGACTGAGACAGCTATTTCATAATAAAGTGATTGACTACAATATGATATAGAAATGGAAGGCATTTTTGATTATTCATTTTGAAGTCAATTACTTGAATCTAGAGTAAGAAGACTGAAGTATTATCTGTAAAAATGAAAATTTGAACCTGCTTGCTACTTTCGGCATAGGGTGAGGGTGGTAGCTATAGTTAACTTTAAATCTAGTTTTGCTTAGTGAAGACAGAGGGTGAGATCCAAAGCTTTTTATTTAAATTCACATTAGCCACCCATTTTACTGTTTTTTGTAATTCTAATGTAGACAGAGAAGACTTATTTCAGCATGTTATAGCTGTCATATTGGCTTTTGTTGTAAAAGATCACGATGGCATTTGAATCTGTTTAATTGAAATCCTACTTGCTTATACTGATTCTGTTTTTTCTTCTACAGTAGTTCTGTATGCATATAGACAATTTTCACTTCATGCGTTTATATATCTTTAAAAGTTTTACTCCACCCTAACTTTTAAGTTTCTTTGTCACAAAAACGTACTTGTGTTGCATTATTCAATTTTATTTTTCATCTTCAATATTATGGTTTTCATGCACTTGTTCACTTGCTAAATCAGATTCCATCATCTGGCCATCTGGTGCATGGCACTACCAAAGGAGTTTTCGATAAATCTAAATTATTTCTTCCTTAAACTATTCTGTAAGATGTGATATAGCAATGTATGGTTCATCTAACAACCAAAAAATATCTTCCATGTCTGTCTCAGTTATATGCTACATCTGAATGGTAAACTTCAAGGGGATTAACCAAACCTTATGAAATTTTCCTTTTACTATTCTGGTCTAAAAAGAGTTCACTTTATCTTAAAGCATGATCTAATGGAACTGAAGTGTTAACTGTGCTTCAGTAATTCAAAATCACTAAGCTAAATACTAAGCGTGAATTTATACCTCTGAACTATGGATTAAAATAAACCACAGATTTCTCTGCAACATAATCGGCTGATACTGTTATAACCTAGAATATCCTTTCAGTTTCCATAGGAACAGGTGATAGAATGTTTTGAATCTTGGAGTAGCTAAAATGAATGTCTGGCTTCAATATAGTTCACTTTTGTTTTGCAGCTTGCAACCTCTACGTACAAGGGGTAAAAGTGTGCATAAAAAAAGAAAGATGAAATATTGGCATAACATGTATTAAAATGCTTTAAGTAGCAGCAGTAGTAACAACACCAACAAGAACAACAACAATAGTAATAAAATTACTTTAAGGTGTTTCTGCGCATAATTCTTCAGGTCTTAGCTCTGTGTTTTATTATACAGGTGCAAAAAGTATTTCCCAATCCATAGGAAAAGAGAAACCATTAATTATTCCTGTGTGTTAATGCCTCTTGAAATGTTTTACAACAACAAAAAATGTCTTGTTGGTCATCTCTAAATTTCATCTCCAGCCATTACTTCATCTCACTGGGTTGCACTGTATAGGTATATTTTTTCATTGGAACCATTTGTACCACACAAGAAAACTTCATGTAGCCAGAAAGAACAGATCAGCAAAACTTTAGTGGAATATATAGTGGGTTATACAGGTGACAATGGCAAAAGATGATAATCCAAGAACAGGCAAGGAAACATTCTAGCTGTAGTTTGACATCTCTTTCTTAACAGGTCATGTGGCTAAATCAGAGAAGATAGGCTTTGAGTGTAAAAACATTAACAAGATTTAAAAGATACCTCTTAGTTTGAGATGAATGGATATGTAACTCCAATATTGATGTAGAGGGAAAATATGGAGGCCTTGTTAACAAACCATTAAGAATCTACGTGCCTGTAACCTGAGGCATTGTGAACGCAGGCAAAAATTATGTGACTGACTGCTCAGTACTTGGTCTCTTTCATTTGTTATAACTCCAGCATTTAAGAGACTTGATCTTTATAATATTTTGTATGTGGAAATTAGGATGGTACTGAAAGCAAAAAGCAAAATGAGGAAGAAGTAGCAAGTTAACTTGTGATAGTTTCTCTTTTCAGTGCAACAGGTTTTTGTGAATGGAGCTAATGTAGTTCAAATAGTAATTTTTTGTCCTGATTTTGGCTGAGATAAAGTTAATTGTCTTTCGAGCAGCAGTATAGTGCTGTGGTTTAGATTTAGTATGAGAATAATGTTGACAACACACTGACATTTCAGTTGTTACTAGGCAGTTGTGGTGTCTCCACTAAGTCAAGGACTTTTCAGCTTCCCACACCCTGCCAGGTGCAGGAGAAGCTGGGAGAGCACAGCCAGGACAGCTGACCCAGACTGGCCAGAGGGATATTCCATACCATAAAACCTCATGCTCCATATGTAACTGGGGAAGCTAACCGGGAGGTGGGATCGCTGCTTGGAAACAGACTGGACATTGGGTTGTTTTTTTTCCTTTCGCATGTAGTGAGCAATTGCATTTGTGCATCACTTGTATTATTGTTATTATTTTTATTACTCTTCTTCTTCTTCTTTCTTCTTCTTTCTTCTTCTTCTTTCTTCTTCTTTCTTCTTCTTCTCTTCCTTTGCTATCCTGTTAAACTGTCTTTATCTCAACCCACAAGGGTTTTTTCCATTCCCCTCCTCATCCCCTTCGGGTGGGGAGGAATGAACAAGTGGCTGTGTGGTGCTCAGTTACCACGACACTTTTTCAAATATCCATATTCCAAGATTATTTTCAGCTACCATTAATATAGAGGACTCATGAGAGCTGCAGTTATTGGAACATATGGGCAATTTTAATAGCAACATTTTGAAAATAGAAGGATTTTCAAATGAAAGTAATATCTAGGGCTTTCCTGCTTGGTGTTAGAATATAATTTAGTGTTGTAAATATGCAGAGGACCCTGTGTCACATGTTACTTTCTGAATATTTATCCTCTTTTATTAGTGGTTCTTGTTTGCACTTTGCAGCATCTTTTAGAAAATTCCTCACAAACTGTGTAGTAGGTGGTTTAGGCAGTTATTAGCAAACCTCATTCCTCAGGTGGGAAAGTACAGAGAGTTTCTACATGACAAGAAGTAAGTAGAAAGGTTCTTAACAGAGTATTTGAGTTTGAAAGTTTCTATGCTTTAACAATTAGGCAACATTGGCCCCTTTTAACAGTCGTTTTATGAAAATGCTTCCCCCCCATGAAAATAACATTTTTTTCTTAAATAGATCCTGGAAGCTTCTATTTTCTCACCCAGTAATATTTGCAACTCCAGTTGTTTATCTTTTGAAATATATTGCAGTTAAAGTAGAATAAGCGCTGTAAAATGAACGTAAATTTTAGTTCTTTAAACTAAGCAGAAACTTTCTGGGTGTGGGAGTGAGGACAAGGGACTGGGTAATTAGGCATCAAAGGACCCCTCGCCTTTGTCAGACACCTTTCCCAATTAGTAACTCTTCCTAGAAGTGACCTTCCCAGCTCTGGGCCGGGTACGTGGCCGTGCAGTGCCCTCGCCTGTATTTGACTCCACATCCGCTCTAATAAACTTCTGCAATATTCAGGGTCAGGTTTGGTCCTTATAAAGTCAAAAGATTATTATGTACCAGATATTGAAGTTACAAAGTGTTATTAGTAAAACAAACAAAATGCGCAGGTTTTCTTTTTTGTGAGGAGGTAGCATTGGGAGATATTTTGTCACAATGTATTAGGGGCTATGATTTAGGTTATGGTTTTTACAAAACCTTCAAATTTAATTAGCCCAGGTTAGAGAAATTTTTTTTACCTGTCCTTTGGATTTTTTTTTCTTCAAATCATATTAAAGCAGAGAACTGAGAAATGAAATGATCATTATTTCCCAGATCTGGATTGCCTGACTGCCTCCACTGGGGTGATGGCAATGGCAACAACTTCTGTCGCAGTAGTTAGCCATCCTATCTTTCTCCATCCTTCAGCTGGATAACATTATAGATCTGTTTCTCTAGGCCTCTGTGGGGGATTGACCCAGGCTGGAGGCCAAGTGCCCACCAAAGCCACTCCATCACTGCCCTCTTGAAATGGACAGGGGAGAAAAAATATAATGAAAGGCTTGTGGGCTAAGATAAGGACAGGGAGAGATCACTCAGCAATTACCGTCATGGGCAAAACAGATTCGACTTGGGAAAATTAATTTAATTCATAACCAATCCAATCAGAGTAGAGTAATGAGAAATGAAACCAAGTCTTAGAACACTTCCCCCCCCCCCTCTGTTCTTCCCGGGCTCAACTTCACTCCCAATTTCTCTTCTTCCTCCCCACCAGCAGCACAGGGGGATGGAGAATGGGGGTTGTGGTCAGTTCAT
>VXBL01007345.1:205275-320411 GCA_013400195.1 Aramus guarauna | reverse complement strand
TTTTTTGTTTTACTTCTTAACTGTTATCCCAGAGGCACTATCACCATCACTGATTGTCTTGGCTTTGGCCAGCAGCAGGTCCATCTTGGAACTGGCTGGCGTTGGCTGTGTTGGACATGGGGGAAGGCTCTGGCAGCTTCTCACAGAAGCCACCCCTGTAGCCCCCCTGCTACCAAAACCTTGCCACACAAACCCAATACAGCCTCCAAAAGCATCCAGATTAAAAAGTCCCCTCACATTGGCCATCTTGCTGTCATAACTCTATTGATTTCCGAACTGTGACCCCATCTGAACCCTCCACCTGCCATCTGAGAGCTCTGTATTTGTGTCTGAAATGCTCCCGCAGATCAGCCCATGGCTCAGGCGAGCGCAGCGGAACCGGGAGCTGCCACCTCCGTTGCAGTCAGTGTCCCCTGCACCCCGCTGGAGGAGGTGTTGGCTCAGGGCTTTGGGCAGCTTGGCCAAGAGAGCGGTGTTTCTTGTTGATCGTCTGTTAGTATTCTTGGCTATTAATTGCACGTCTGCTGGACATGTGTACCACTGAGTAGTTTTCGTCAAACTGCAAAGCAGACAGCCCCAGTGAGACGTTGTCAATAGCAAATGAAGCATGAAACAGCCTTCCCTTTTCCCTTCCCTTGGTGGCAGGTAGTATGCCAAGGTGTAAGGAATTTGTAGTTAGTTGATATGAGGCATGGGCTAAAAAGCACTGATTTTAAACAAATATTGAAAATAGCAGAAAGCAGGGGACTGTGTTTTGAGGAAAAACCTGCTTGGATAGACACATGCATATTTAATCAGTCTTCAGTAATTCATGTGATATTAATGTGATGCATATGGTAATACAAGTGTTTAGTAATGTTTTTGGCTGAAAGTCTAATACCTAATTGGGAGTTGTCTTTTTTTAATATCTTAAAATTCTTTAGAAAGAGGAAGAATTAAGTTAACAATAATATTATTGCAGCCATGTCTGCTGTACATATTTAACTGAAAATAGTTTAGTCCTTGAAGTCATTAAGCTTTTATTAACTGAAAACTGCGTCTGATTTTCCACACCTATGTTGGTGTGCCATGACCTCTTTCAATGCCTTTCCCAGAGAATCTATCACTATTGAAACTGTCATTTTTCCCTTTACTGTTCTTCTTCTGACAAGGTGCTGCTTTATGTTTGCTAGTCTGAATTAAAAAAAAAAAGGTGCAACAAATAACATAAAATGCAGCTTTACGTTATGAAAACAACAAAAAAAAGAGGAGACATTGGTTTTGCTGCTCAGTTTTCTGGGTTTCATAACAGTTTATGTGTTTGTGATATTTTATTACACTGGTAAAGTTTAATTTGTGTCTTACCTTTCTAACTTGACTGAGTTTTATAATATAAAAATCCTCAAGTTTTCATTAAATGGACTTTGAAGAATTTTGGTAGCAAGCTCTTTAACAAAGTGCGGTATTTCTTTATGTACAATAAGGTGAAGATTGTTTGAGCAATTACTTGAATAATCAGCAACTTAAATCCTGAGGCAGGATTTCTGCTGGGTAAACATGTTGGAACTGCAGAAGAAGGGAAAGTATAGTAATTTTTTAAGAGATCTCATGCCAGAGATCCAAATGTGTAGATTTTTACAGGTCCACTTGATTCATTTTCAGAGATACAGTTTTGCCTCATATATGATCTGCTTTTGTGAGTGAAAGCAGGGAGCAATGAATTCCTCGGTGAATACTGTTGGGAAAAGACGACTACTCGGGAAGTATCTGAGCATGTGTTTTAGAAGCCCACGTTTTAGGGAGCATCTCTACAGCGTAATAGAGATATAGTAGCAAAGATGGCCGTGACAGTGTTTTGTGTAATTTAGCCAGAGTTAGTTCATGCCAAAATAAATCCTTTGTGCTCTGGTTGCTGAACCATGCTGAAGAGCATACTATCTGTTAGTCTTAAGGAACCTAATCATGGAAGCGTGTGCCTACGCCGCAAGCTAGATCAGCAGTGTGTTGATGTTTTCATTCTGCTGTCTTTGATCGTAAAGCGTACATGTAACAACGGTTATTGGGTGCTGATAATGTATTCCCTCTCCAGAGCTCAGATGGTGCTTATTTTTGTGCGACTCTTTCGCTCCAGGAGTGGGGAAGAAGAGAAGCTGGAAGATGAACAGTGCTCAGTCTTTCCCCCTCCCTCCTTCAGCACTGTATGTGAGCAAAGCTAAAATGTATATGCATTTGGGGAGGAATGTGTGCTGGAGTAGGAGTTACCAGCAAGGAGGATGGGAGGGTGCCATATGTTCTCCTGCACTGCAGGTTTTACTCTTCCCTGGAGACTTGTTCTGAAATCCTATTGATTTCTTGTCCAAAAAAATTTAGTCGCCTTGCAGTACTTGGTCAGTATTGTAGAAGATTTGGCTATTTCTGCTTAGCGTCGCTATCTTTGCAGTTATTGGGATGTAAGCACCGACTTATTTGAGTAAAGCCTAAGTCACCTCGTTCTATGTTATTAATGTTAGATGAAGGATTTCCCTGTATTCAGATCTAGGTCAGTATTTATGTATTATTATTCTTGGTTTTTTGGGTACTGCATATTGAAAACCACATTCCTGAAGCACATATGTATCACCCAATAGAAACTTTTGGTATGACATTAATGTCAGTCACTTGCTTTTTGCTGCAGATTTTTGTTTCTGCCTAAGGAGATGTTAATGCATGAGGCCTTTTTCATTCTGTCTTTCTGCTTGGCTCTTGTTTATCCCCTTTTAAAATGCTAAGAATCTGAGTTTCAAGGTTCTCTACAAATAAATACAAGCAACCTTTCCACACACTGAAGACTTTCTCAGTTGCTGTGTTGCTACAGGCCATTCTTCTACACATTTGGAAAATTCACTCCCTTTAATTTAGCTAGGCATCGCACTTCCACCACACGTTAGAATTAAACTTAAACTACCTCATGATCAAGGATATTCTTCTCCTTAATACCAAGTAGCATTCTTCATGGAGACCCTCTGACAGTATTCTCATATATGGCACAGAGGGAAAGCATCACTATGTTGAGTTTATGTTGCTTCAGAGCAGGTTATAAAGGAATCATAAAATTAATGAACTCATAGACTTTTACAGTGAGCTACGAAACCTTGTGCTCGTGTAGTCTGACCTGTGTAGTGCTGGACACAGACTTAAATTCATTAGATGGTGAACTGTAAGGCATGAAGAATAACTGTTATGAGCTGCAAATTACATGCTAAAGCAGGGGATTTAATAACTAGTTAACTTTTATTCGACTGACCAGTCTTGAATTTTAAAAGAACTTGTATAGCCATGTAAATGAAGTAGTCTTTGCTCTGAGGTGGTTGACACAGCAAAGCTGCTGCAAAAATAAAGTGGATCATTGAAATAATGCTCTGTCCTGTGAACATTTGGAAATTGATCTCATGCATATTATTTTAAAATGCAAATTGGCATATAATCAGGTCTGTATTTATATTTTATGTTCTCTATTCAGTTTAGAAATCTTACAATTTTATAGAACATCTTTGGGATTTTCTCTTCAGAGAAGATAAGTTTTAGCATAGCTTTTACTTCTACTCTGAGATATTTCTTTTCCTAATTCTAAAACAAGCAATAAGAACTTTTAAAAAATGTTAGGTTGTTAACTTTAACTCAAAAGTTATTTAGTCTACAACTGAAGTCTTTTTCCCCATACTGGAAGTGCCTCATACATTGTGCCTTGAGAGAAGGGAGAAGGGAACTTAATCCTACATCTTGATAAATAACTGTACCTAGATATAATTTCTCTCACACACTAAACTCCTCCTGTAAAGACTATTTTCATTGCACCTGTATACAATTTTCATGAACAAGTGATTAATTCCCTTTTTTTTCCTTGAAAATTATACTAGTAAATGCAGTGTGCCCCAGGTAAAAGTACTAAGTGTTCTAAAACACTGTCACGTTTTTGACACACAATACAATTCTGCATTCCAATTTCTATAAGGGATGTTTGCATCTTTGTTTTCTGTAACACATTGTGGCCTTATTTATATTTCATGGTAGTTAAGTTCACAGTTTATGTGTCATTCAAACAAGGGAAAATACAAGGGGGATAACAGCTGAATTTTAATAATGGATGAGGAAGTGAATTGTAATTCCAGTAGTTTTCCTAAAGCCATTTCAGTTAAGGATCTCTGTCAACAATTCCTTTAAATCTTTTATATGTACAGAAGTTTTTTACCTTGACTCTGAGTATTCAGAGGAGGTCTGGCAAAGCTGATTTCTGTTTCAGTTTAGAGTTCAGAATCCATTTTCCATTTTCTGTCCATCTTGTAGGCATCTGTCTTAAAGTTGGTGTGATTTTACACAAAGCATGAGTTGATAAAGAACTTGACCACTAAGCAGTGACCATTCATACCACTGCTCTGCAGATTCTGGGCAAGATCAAGCAACTAATATTATTTGTCATAATTTTTTAGTGTTCATTTCTATCTCTAGGTCTGTGGGTTTCTTGGGGTGTGTGTGTGTGTGTGTCTAAATTAAAGTTAAGGTTCTAGTTATTGTCCTCATCTGATGCATTAGACCAAGTTGTTCACTGATGCCAACTAGTACATCTCTTTTGTAGCCAGAAACTGTTGTGCAAGTTCATAGAAGTGGAGACTTTGACATAGATTTCATGAAAACCTGGCATGGTGTATGATTTTACATATGTGCTAAGAATGTTATTTTAGCTGAGAATTTATTGAATTTTGTCACTGAGGATCATTATTGTTCTTGTTTGACGTCACGGAGTTTTCACACAAACTGCAGTGTAAGCATGTATTCATTTTTGCATATTATCCAGTTATATGCAGCAGCATCACATCTGAAACTTAGATTGGAGCACTAGGCATGTTATAGCAATCAGCCAGTAATGTTGAGAGGTAGCCCGGTTTTTCCCCACCCCCCGAGTTGGGATAAAATTACAGACTAGTGATACAGGCACTCTATTAATGTTTTTAATTAAAGAGAGATTTTTTTTTTTTTTGAAAGATATACCCCTAAACCAGAGAGACCTCATGTTGATTGTGAGTGGAATTCATATTCCATATGCCTTAATATGACTTTTCAGTTTGTACAGACTACAGTGTCTTTGCTTTGTGAACTCTAAGGCTGTCCACCTGTAGAAGTTGTGCGCCATCATGGCTTATTGTCGTCTGCAAATTTTAATAGTCATCTCTTCTGCCATTTTCAGGTCTGTAAGTGAGAATGTCAAATAGTACCAGCGTTAGGACGGACAGTGGGAGACACAGGTATTGGAGTGTCATACCCTTTCAGTTTTGAAGTGAGTCGTATAAATACACTTTGAGTAGGGTTATCCCACCCTATTCTTTATGTCCATCTTAGCACAGTTCAATCTAAACCATGTTTTTTTGGCTTACTTAAGAGAAAGTCCCTTAAAATAGTTGTCAGCCTTGCTTCAAATCAAAATGTATTATATCTCCCATTAAAAGGTACATTTCTCTGTCACAGAAATAAATTACTTTGGTTTGGCATGAGCTGTTTCTGACAAAGCCATCTTGGCTATTATTTAGCAC
The DNA here is from genome assembly GCA_013400195.1 of Aramus guarauna. Taxonomy (NCBI): domain Eukaryota; kingdom Metazoa; phylum Chordata; class Aves; order Gruiformes; family Aramidae; genus Aramus; species Aramus guarauna. Next base: position 314,868 of record VXBL01007345.1, on the reverse strand, counting down.
CATATTAAAATTTCCTTGTGCATATCAAAAGGTAATTTAACTGTGCAGTCAAATGTAAATAACTTATTACTTTGTAGCAATAAGACTATATAATATTACAGTGCTGTTTGATGGTCCGGTTTTGAAGAACAGAAATGTAATATATGAGATGCTGATTTCAGGATACTTCTGGTGTTAATGACTTTGTTATACGAGAGCTTTAAACTCCTTAATGTCTTGTTTGGATTTCAACTCAAGTTTCTGGGAATTTGCTCAAGTAGGTTGGTAATTAACGTACTTTCTGGATGTAATTAGTGGAGCATACTGTAATTAATAAACTTGCGATCACTAAATGTGAAATGTGTTCTTAAAGTACTACAACTTAGATAATGAAAACATTTACAACCTATATCATTCATGGAGAACAATAGTACTCCTTAATATATTTTGCAATGAATCACTGAGCTCTCTTATCTTTCTTCAGCCCCCGCTGCTGGCAGTTATTTTAAGATCAGAATTAATACTTATGTATATAGAACTCCTGTAAATCAGATGGATTAAAGACAACAAATTTTTGACAATGCTGAAGCTGAAGTACGTTTTCGAAGGTGGGTTACACATCAGCTGTAAAAGTATAGCAGAATTCTTCCATAATCAAGTGTTTATGAAAAGCCTGAATCACTTGCTAGCCAGTAAGCATATTACTCTACTCATTCTAATCTTTTACCTATGTACATAGCTGGGAACAGACATTTTTGTGGGCTAGTATAAGTTGGTTCTCTGACAGCCAAATAGGATGATGAAATGGAACTAAAATCATCTACTCTGAAACTTTTTTTAAGAAATGACATAGTTGAAGACAGTTTCTGACCAGCCATCAAATTGGCTGTGGAAGTGTATGCATTCCAAAAGAGCTTCACATTGCCTCGTGGGATGTAGCCGTGACTCATTATAGCTTTTCTGTTTTTATTTTCTGGAAGTCACCACTTTGAAGGCTGGGTAATAGTTGGGTGGGCAGTTGCTATGTGACAATTCTCATCTTCTTATTAGGTGATTTGTGCCCTGAATTGTTCAAGTCACATTTACTTCTTTTTCTGCTTTTTCTCTCTAATCACGCAGGTCAAATTTTGTGAATGGATTCTTGTCCATAGTTCCTACAAATAGAGGGGATGAGGAACTGGTAGAGTTTTCCTTGGGCTTTCAGTCTGGTTTTGTTTCAGAGGAGTTTGAATCTTTGAAATCTTTGCACCAAAGCAGTCCATTTCTTGAGCTCATGACTGCAAAATTTATCTCTACTTATAGCTATGACTCTGTTAAATTATTTTAGAAAACTGATTTCTTCCTAATTGAAACTTTGTATTTTTAGAGAGTATATCTATCCCTATGTAATTTGTGCATGCTACAGGGAGAAATGTGCTACAAATAATGAAAATAGCAAAGTACTGAAAAATCCAAATGGTGTTATTGAGGTAAGGTGTACATATGGAAGTATTTTCTTGTATATTCTGCAATTTACTTTTTTGCAAGGAGATGTTCACCAGCATTTCAATGCTTATTCCTTGTTTCAGAGGCATTGATGACCTTTACATCAATGTGAAGGCACGTTTATATATGACAACTTGCTAGGTTGGAAGAAAGTTATAGAATTTTATCAGGAAGTGAATTACTTTTTATGTAATTTATTAAGTAAGATCATAATATTTTAGCAATGGCATTATTTTTAAAATAAAAATCTTCGCCATGCTTTACTATGCCCATAATGCCAAGACGTGGCTGGCGTTCGTGGCAATAAGAGGTCAGTGACAGATAACTTTTTGTTATAGCTTAAGTGCACAGAGATTACAGCTTAACTGAGTAATGCGGTAATTTTGTTCTGTTCTTCAAGGTTCAGAATTTAATAGCAGTTACCTAGTACTTACTTCAGTAGGTTCCCTTTCATAAGTAACCATGATAACGGGCCTAGATAAACAGAGAAAACGTGAGTTCTCAACGAGACATCTGACCAAATTTGTTCTCGTGAGAAATAAGCATTAAAAGGCACTTCAACTTATGCGTATATATAAAATTCATCCTTAATTGCTGATCACTGCAAATTAACCTTAGCTGTGTGCTTATATATGATGTAAGTGAGGTCACACTGTTTATCCAAATGACGTGTTCACAGGAAATAGCTATTATTAGCCCAAATGGTTCCCTTTTAGGAATCTGCTGAAACCTGATCCTGTCTATATTGCTACAAGTCCCTGAAAAGGTCATGCCCTTTTATTACAAAATCTTTTGCCTCTCTTTTTTTGCTTGAAAAAGCAAGTGAAAAATACCTCAACATAAGTATGCCCTCTGTCTTGCAGGTGACCCAAGCAAGTATTTATCCCCCAAGAAAATTACATAACATCCCTGATCTAGAGTTTTTGTAAAAGGAGTGTCCTATTAGATGTCAGAACAATTCCACAAAGTTCAGAGGAATTCATGAGAAATTTGTGTAGGGCCAACCTAGGGTTCAATTAGCTTGAACCCAACCATTTGGAGCTGTGAAGTCAGAAATTTCTGCAAGAGCTAAGAATCTGTATGCTAAACATACAGTTTGATGATTGTTCTTGTTGGGATAGGATACCTGACATTGAATGAAGTTTAGGAAAATAGTAATTCCTTTTGTCTGTGGCCATATAAGAGAATGGATCTGACTCTGAATAAATTATTGGGTTTGGTTTTTTTTTTGGCTTGAGGTCCAGTTGGTTTTTGTACCCTCTTGAGCCCTTTTAAATGCAATGTTAAGACTTAAAATATATAGTAGAAACAAGACTGAGGGTTGAAAATGTTGTTGTCAGTATTCCTTAATGAAAAGCATGTTATGTTGTGGGGTATTAATTCATGTTTAATCTACTGATGAAATTCAGCACTTTACTGGGTGCTTGAGCCAAAGCAAGATACTTTAGTACAAGAATTGTTCAATCATTATCAGCATTTCAGGGTGAAAGATGATACCTTACATAGTATAGTTTACCATACTAGATCAGGGTTAGAGTTACTCCTCAATTCTCATTGCCAATTTGGAATAGATGCATGGAACTGTGCAACGCTTAGGCCTGGAGAAGAAGCTGCTATATTGTAGGATTTATTCTTACATTATCAAATCATACTTTGATCCCTCAGAAGGTTAAAGAATGTTTTATTGTCCTTGAGATTTTTGTGTGTAGACAGACACAAGCATTTTCCCTGATGTAATGATTCAACAAGCAAAGTTCAAATGATCAGTAAGAAACTATAATTTCTGCAATGCTGCCTTATGCCTCTCTGTCAGCAAACAAGGAGAGCGAACAAGGATTCATCACCTCCCTAGAGAAACAGGACAAGTCAGTAAGGCAAGTGGAAGATTTTTGTTTGTTTGTTTGGCTGACATCAGATCTTAGGAATCCTTGCCATAGTTTGTCTTAAGTTTGTCAAAAAAACAAGAAGTTGTAGTCATTCTAAAATGGCACATTTTGGAAATACAGTGCAGATTGTGCACTTCATCTCTTCAAAATAAAACCTTTTTTTTTTTCTTCTTCTTTTTCTGTGACATTCTTTTTTAAATCACAAGGGTGAACACAAAGGCCAACTACTTAGTATATTTTGCTAACAGATCCCTCTCCAGGGAAGAGGCTCATGAACCAGGATTTAATTCAGAAAAGAAAATAAGCTTAAATTACTGTAATCAGTGAATTTTTATTGAGATTGATTATAAATGAGCTGATACGCTAGAACTTTAATATTAGTATCAATGTCTGGAAGGATACTAAGGATCAGATGGGTAAAGAATGAGCAAAATAGCTAAAGCCTTCTTAAGTGACAGCTGTCCATTAGGAACAAACAAACAAACATCTCATTTTATTGCAAACAACAGAGCCACTGATTCTGTGGCTGTCCTGAGTATGTGAAGGATGTCGTCATTTTTTTTCTCCAGGCTTAGTCAATAGATAGAAGGCCTGTAGGGGAGATGCCCATTTGTAAATCAAAATCTGAATCTAGAATCTATCAAGAGGGTCAGAACTGTACCTGGGATGGCTAGGAAGCTGTGGGTGGTTACAAATGATAGCATGATAATGGTGTGTTACTGACTTCTGTAAGCTAGGGGTTAAAGGGGTGTAGTGTTTGTGTAACTAAGAAGCCTTTATCTGCTTATTAATCTTCTTACAACTTGAAAAGTTGAACTGTATGTAGTTGTTTCTTTGACATAAAGCTACCTGTGTGTTTCCGCGTACAATGAGATGTCACTAGATAGCTTGCCCTGGGGTGGTAGAAAGCTGACATATTTCTACAGGTCATGTATTTTGTATGTTTTGCATGGCTTGTAGAGCAGTTTTCCCTGTCTTGACCCTCTCATGGCCTGTTGACCAGTGTATTCCATGCTTTCAGCTGCATTTTGGTGTTAAATAATTTTTGACAGCTGTTTTTCAGTAAAACTCTTGTGTTTTAAAGCTGTTCAGAACTTGTCTCAGTTGATGTGATACTAAACCACCTGATGCTGGAATCAGAAGTCCTCACCAAATGTTTATTATTTCTTGTAATTGTTAGAGGCTTGTGAATATCCCACATATTTTCACTCCAAAAAAACCTGAAGAGCTAACTGTGCAAAAGCAGCGTTCAGTAGCAGACTTTTAATGGGCTGTGGTTAAGTGTGCTGTTAAATAGGCTGTTTTAAGGTGGTTCAACCACTGATGATTTTTGTGTACAGCTTCCTCTCTAGAATTCTGCCAAAAAATAACAGTGCGAGACAACTTGAAAATACTCTAACTACTATATGCTTATTATTTGGCTAGATCCAACTTCAGAGAAATCCTCTTAGGTCATCTTTGAAATTGTTTCTTCATGTCCAAAATTGTTTGATTTGCACTTTAACTTCCAGTAATCAGTACTAATAGAACAATTCAAGTAGATCAGTTTATTATATGACAGTGAAATAGATCCAAGTCAGGAGAGACCATTAAATCACTTTATCTGACCTCTGCAACTTGACTTCATTTCCACTAGAGCGTTTTATCCTCAAGAGATGTGCCACAATCAGGACCAAGATCCAGGTGTCTGTATGTCAGGGAACTGGCAGGGTGAAATATGCCCTTGCAAGCAGTCTGGAGGAAGAGTAAGGTGAAATCCTACAAAGATTAATGCTATTGATCTTTGAGAAATATTCTTGTCAAGGGAATAGTCTGCCAGCCATTGGAGCATTCTCTGTGCCTTGAAGAGGAAGACATACCTGATCCTTTTTCAGTGGAGAAAAGGCCAATTTTGATATCCAAGGATTAAAGCACATAGCTTTTATTTAATTTTGTGTAAGGCTTTATTGTATTTGTCTTAATCCAGCCTCAGAACAAGCAGCAACGTGTCATCAGAATTAGTACATAAATTACTTTTTTTCTTTTTTTTCTTTGTTTTGCCTGTTTTGTATCAAGCCAAAGAGAGTTGGGTACTCGTTTTACCTTTTCTCAATCCATGGCTCATCTTTTTCAGTTTGGCTTTTGGGATGCTGCTGTTTGCCTCCTCCTTCCCAGCTGTTCACTAGAAGATTCAGGACTGAAGCCAATTCATTTGCTTTCCTACTTTATTACCAAAAATGGCAAAATTTTGCCAATGTTGTCATTTTCCCACTTCAATAATAGATAATAAAGTTGCACGTGGGAATTTTTGCATATCTTCAATTTTTTTAGTGTGGGTGGAATACTATTTCAGGCTCTTACTCTGAAATGCTAAAACATGAAAGACTATATTATGTATTTTTTTCCATGATAACCAATATTTTTAGCTAATTTCTGATTCATCTGAATCTGAGATAAGCTATCAGAGGCACAGAAATAAATGGTCATATATATGCTCTGCGTTTCCTTTCTCTAAACGCCTTGGGAACACAAAGTATTTGAGACACTTGCTGTGTAGAGAAGAGGGGGCAAAACCACCCAAACTTGTGGGAAATGTACGTTTGTTTTTTTTTTTGCATTTTACCAGAGGAAGTTTCTTGACATCAGCTGTAATTGAGTTTGATGGGAACTAGTTTATATCTGCGGAGGATAAATTCTGTTGAATTCAAAGACATTTAAATTCTATATTGTGCAGGGTGTTTTGTTTTAATTGTATTTTTAAATGCTGTATAGCTCTATTAGAAAATGTTTGGACAAAATTTTTTAAAAGACAAGTAAAGTGCAAAAATCTGTTCAGATTCCTATGCTACATCCAGGGCCAGGTATGGCCATCGGGAGGAATCACTGAAATGAATTATATGAAAGTCATAAACTCTGGCACACCATATTGCTGATGTGAAGGGTTCTGTAGTCTTCACACCAAATTAATGTCAAATAACGCAGTGTGTGTGTGCCTTCCTGCTCCAACTTTGTGATGCAATCATAATCAATCAACCCTTCCTCCTTCAGATTACGGTTGTCTCCACCCTTATTAATGAAAACATATATGGCTATAAAACAGTTCTGTTTAAGAAAGACTGTGAATCGTAATTTGCTATAGATTTTAAGTTGCAGGGGGGTATGACATATATGACTGAATAATTCCTGCAACTGTGTGTATAATCTTCAAGAGCTAATTTTTGTAGAGGAGATGCAATTTCATTTAAAGAATTAAAAAAAAAAAAAACAAACCCAAAACCAACCAACCAAAAAAAAAAGCACCAGAAAGAAGATTAACTAATTTATCCATTAATTTATCCGTTAGGTGGTTGGTTTTTTTTTAAGGCAGACAATATTCGTCTTTTGTTCCTTGCCATCAGTAATGGAAGCTTGTAATACAGGCGTACTCACTATCCATTGAGGATGTACTCCTGAAAAATGCCATGCTAGTGTTTGGACAGATAGCAAAGCAATTTTCCCTGTTAGAGTCAATGTAACAGGGTGCAGATGTGTGCGGGGACTTCACATACACAGGAGCAATACCTGTGTGGTGGAGGATGGAGATGCAATGGCAGGGTTTTCAGAATTGTCAGCTGGAGGAGGTACTGGCTTTGCAGCAGCTGCCTTTTGTGGCCAGGCTATCACTCTGAAAGAAAGAGCTCAGCTGCTTCCTGCATGAGATTTATTGCCCAATTTTCATTTATTACTGTGGGCATGTTTGCATTCTTCTTCATTTTCACTGTGCAAATCATCTTCCTCAGAATAATTGAGATCAATTAAAGCAGTCAGTGATGAAAAACTGTAAACTAGGAGTTATTACAGTGATTAGCAGCAATATGGGGTATTAGGCGATGGGTGACAGAAGTCCAAAACTAAACATATTGATGAAACAGAAAACGGGGTGTTCCTTTACCGCTAAACAGTCATGTTACTGGGGAGTGTCAGCAATCAGATGTTAGGATAATCAGGAGTTAGTGCAGCACCCTTAATTTTGGAACACATCTTGGAAGGTTACAAATCTTTTAAATACTTCTCATAGCTTTCCCAGTCATGTTGCTGTGTTAATATTTCATGTTTCTGAAATCAAATGCCTTTCTGAGGTAACAAATCTTTTGGCCTCCTAAATGTATTGACTGAATTTTAATTTTCCTTCTAACAGCTTTGTTAAAATACATCAGGTACCATCTAAAAACAGTAACTGTCACAGGAATATGTAACACAAGAAAAAGACTGGAGCACTGATTGATAGTTCCAAGATTTAACCTTTGTTTCTAGAACTTTTCAGCTACCACATTTAATCTTTAAAAGGACAATTTTGGAGGCTATCTAGTTCGGATTTCAAAAAAGGGATTGGATGCTGCAAGCAGATATGTAACTTATTTTCTCCTGGAAAAAGGAAATAATTCCCCAATCATTTCATGAGGTGATCAGAAGAGAATGTTCTCCCTCCACAGAATATTCCACCTCAACGTAGTTCTTCAGGTTATAGATTTTAAGCAGCTGATGTATGTGCTAAGGATGATGTACTGCAGCGGCAATCAACCTTTAGTCTGTGAGCCACGTGTAGCCCCTCAGGACAACTGACCCAATCCGATACCTGCTTTGGAGAACTCACTGCATGCCAAGCTGTGTGGTAATGGCAGCTGCTTCCTGTGGCTGGTGTCTTTCACGATGGTCTCCAGTGCTTCCCCAATACATTGCTATGCATAGGCTTTTTAACTCTGTTGCATGCGTGAACACGCACACGTGTGCAACTCACTTTCTTGGTGTCCCAGACATGCCTGATAGCCGTGCATGTGCTGAGTCTGCTTCATGATCAGCACAAGTTTCTGAAGAGTGAGTCCTGTCAAACCAGCTTAGTTTCCTTCTGTTGAAGGGCGATCAGTATAGTGGACAGAGGTGTAAAAGGTGGGGTCTGATATTTTGTCTGTAATACTTTTACCTGTGACCTTTTCAAATGGAAACTGAGGAGGGAGAATCTAGATGAAACTGCTCCATGATCAATGCAGAACAGTTTCGAAAGCCATACACAGCGTGGATTCCCTTCTAAAATGGAAGAATGTATCAAGTGAGTTTCTGCAGGGATTTGCCCCAGGGCTAGCACTATTCGGTGCTTGCATTAATGATCTGGATGATGGAATACAGAATATACTTATTAAATTTACAGGCTGCACCTGTCTAAGAAGGATTAAGAGGCCTTGTAAGGACAGAGTTAGAATTCAGAATGATCTTGAGAAATTGATTTGAAAAAAATAGGATGCTATTGTAAAGGACCAAGTGTAAGGTACTGCATAACGAAAAAGCAAAAAGGAAGAAAAACATGGTTATATAGTAGCAACAACTGTGTGGATAGTAGACCTGCAGAAGTGGATTTTGAGTTTATAGTAGATTACAGGCTGAATGTCAGCCATATCAAGTAGACATAAAGGAGGAAAATATTGTACTGGGAGGTGTTTGTTAACAAAGGTGTAGATTGTTAAACATGGAGTAATCTCTCTGCTCTACTCATATGGAGTGACCCTTGTGCTCTGCTCAGCCCCATGGGTTTTAGTAGTGAATTCAACACGTCAAGAAGGATGTGAACTAGCTGGAGAGATAGTCAAATGGGGAACAATGAAAACTAGGCTTAAGAATAACAGTTTGGGTAAAGTTCTGCTAGACGTTTGTATTTTTAGCTGTAGATACAGTTGTTTTAGAGGAGAGTAAACTTGAACTACTTCTTAAGATCTTTCCAATCTGTGTGGTAAATTTAGTAGCTTCTTGGAAGGGTCAGGTGATACGATGTCCTGGGACTGACACCTGAACAGATCATGCAGCACCCTGATTGCAGCAGATGCATGCATACGAGATAGCTCACGTGGATGTACGTGAGGGCCAACTCTCCCGCAAGTGTCACATCTCTGACACGCACAACACCACCAGCATCTGTGCTGTCGCCTTCTCATAGGGTAGGGAACGTGGCCTAGGGCCCTCTCCTGCACCTGCGCAAAGGCAGGTGGCCCACCCCGCCACAAAGACTGGGTATCCCTGCAGTGGCTTTATAATTTACGGTTGACATGACACTCACTTCTTTAATGGATTTGAAGTTTCACTGATGGAAAATACTTGCTACTGTAAACAAAGTAAATCACCTTGTTGACAATTCAATACTGTATTTCACACACTGATAAGTTTGTGAATCTGTTGGCACACTACCTGACGTGGGTGCAAGGACATTCAATACCAGCAGTTTGCTCTTCAATACCAGCAGTTTGCTCTCCCTTGTACATAGGCCAGCAGCATTCTTTGAAGGTGGGGGGAAAAAAAAAAAAGAGGGAATCATTTGGTTTATCAGAATTCTGAAAATCTGAATGATTAGGTAACTGTTACCTGGACCCTCTTACCTGCAGGGTCATCAGTGGCTGGCTGTGATAAGCAAACCATAAAAGAAGTCAAGATAACATTTGTGTAGGATAGAAGATGAAGAAAATGTTAAAAGTAATTAATAAATGAAGACTTGCTGATGAAAAAACATGTCAGGTTTTAAATTAAGAAAACAAAAATGTTAAAATTATTTCTGGTCAGACTGATGAAATGGATATTATGTAGAGTGTTTGTTAAGTAGAGCAGGGAAGAATTTATGCTCTTGGAAACAGAGAATGGTGTTTGAGAAAAGGACACTCCATGATGAGACCCTTAAGAGATCCAAACTTGAATAATTTATTTTCCCAATTAAAAGTATATGTTTCAGTAATGCTAGTCCTTCAGAAACTTATGTAGATCTGTGCATTTAAACTAATAGCTGGTATTTACTAAAGCTTTTAAATTAGAGCATGAGGTTGAAATATAGTGCATATGTTTGTGGTTTGCTGGAACTCTGCGTGTGTCTAAGGAATGCTCTGCACACATTATTAGGAATAATCAAAGAGAAACTCTGTTAGTCTTTTGAGGGGTAATGTTCTTCTAAGATACTACAAATAATTTGAAGGGATCCAGTCAGGAATTTCTCTCAAAATATTTGTGCTCTACTCACCACACCCACTCACTCGCTTAATATAAGATTCTGTTGAAAAGATTGCGTGCAGATGTAGAGATAATAGAATAATGTAAAGAAAGGGTAGACTATAGCTCACGTCTTAGGAATTTAAATACGTGTTATGGATAGATCTTTTTGTGTAAGGTAGTTCACACATATAACCTAATAGATTTTCAATTTCTCCATTGGAGGTTCTTTCTTGAAAATCTGAGTAATACTGGAAATCGGTGAAGATGGATGCAGTACTTCTCTAGGTTGACTGAAGCTGCAGAACTTTAGCAGTAAGGCGCAATGTAAATTTATACATAAAAATGTCAGTGCACTGCAAAGCTAACACTTGCAGTAACACAGTATCATACTATATTAATAAGCTGAAAGAGACAGTGGACAATTTCCTTCATTTACCAGTTCCCCAGATCTCTCCCTTGTACCAGCTGTACCTTTTCTCCATGGGTGATAGTGTCATTATGTTGAAACTGGAATTGTACGTTTTTGATCTTAACTTGTTTAGCGTGTGACAGCATTATTAAAAATGTGTATGACCTACTAGTGATCCACTTGAACACAGGTAAAGGACAGTATTGCATACTGAAGATCTGTTTCTGGGAATTCCTCTAGACTTGTATTAAAAAAAAAAAAATCAGTCAATTTCAGTCATCAGGTATTTTGGCAACGGTCCATGATTTAAAAGACATTTTGATCTCTCTTCAGAAAACTGAGACTACTTTTTTACATTCATCTTGGTAGTTAGAGATACTAAATTATATATGTATCAGGTAAGAGGTAAAATATTAATTTCATTTTCTCAAAAAGTGAGTATCTAACATCAAATGAAGTCTTATTAACTTATCTAGTGTCTAAAAAAGAACTTTTACATCGTTGTGTGTGTCTTTTAAGATCTTTTTGTCAGTCCATGTGGCTTTGTTTACTCGTATATAACTAGATTAATACAATTTTTAGCTGATGTGCTCAACTGTCATGTATTGTTCAGTCCTTGTGCAAGCTGTTACAGCTGTGTGCATGTGTTTTAATGGATCAGTTCATTCAGAGATAGTACTAAGTTGCAACATGTAATCAGATTATTTCTTTGTATTCATGATAAATCAATAAACATCTCTTTTGATCACGTATGTTACCCAGGTTTCAAGCAGAAGGAAAGCAGCTACCAAGACTGAGAAACCTTTATGCATCTTCCAGAAATTCCCCATGCCAAGTCTCATATTTACTGCACGTTGTTACCAGGTGTGCACAGCAAAAATGCTGTTGCTATTCTCTGGTATTCTGTATATTTTGTTTTGCGCTGAGGGACTGGTGTTTTCAGTAACAGTACCCGAGTTTGATCTGTCCCTCTACACTAGATAACTGTATAATCTGCATTACCAGAATTCCTTACCGTTCCTGTTACCCCTGCAGCACCTCTGCGACAGAGGTGAAGTACCAACATCTGTTGTTTGCAGGTGAAGAACAGAGGCCCAGAGAGAGAGATATCATGGACCAGATTTATAATGCTCCTAGGTCTTGTCACGTGCACTAGGGGTTGCGGCAGTGGGGAATGTGGTGTGGGGCTAAAAGCGAGGTTCGCAATGCCATTTTAGTCATCCAGGTTCTGTACTCGGTGAATTAAGCACCTAAGAATGAGATTTGCAGCAGAGAACGTGAGTGTATAAAACCTGAACCTCAGCACACGTTTGCAGCTCTTCTAGGGGTGGTTTTGCTGGGATTCACTGGCTGTTGCCTTTCCTGAGCATAAGTACGCGGGTTTCCTTTGAGGCATGGGTGGCTGCTTGTTTAACTACACAAGTGATGAAAAAAACGAAGGCGCTGGTGAAGAAGTATTAGAGCACTTCTTGAGGAAGTGGAAACGATGGCCAGGGTCATCCTAAGCCTGAAGGGCTTTACCCTTGTCTCGTTTGGGAGGGTGACCTGCCCTCGAGCACCAGGGAGGGCTGGAGCGATCGCACGCTGCCGGGGCTGCCAAAGGGCTTGGCACTGAGACCTCTCACTAGGTGATCTTGTACAACCTTATTACTTACTCGTGCGGGCAAGACAATTCATCTGTGCTTAGAGGTTGGATCTACTCAATAAAGATATAGACCCAAGGGATGTGATATTCGTGGGTCAAAGGGAAGAATAACCGTAATCCAGTGTGGACAGTGTATCTGGGAAGTTCAGAGTTTGGCGCGGTTTTTCAATTTAGGCCTCCGTGACTTGCTGAAAATCACATCTTAAACTGCTGAGTCTGAACTTGAGTCTGGATTGTGGTTTTCTCCCTATAACTTAAAAGCAGACTTAAGCCACTGAAAGAACTGCTGTTTCACAGACTGTTCATTAACTGCACTGCTATTACTTCTTACTCAAGAATTCAGAGAGTCGAAATTGATTTTATAAATAAGCTTGCCTGTACTCTGGTGACTTAAACCTGCAAAGGGGGAAGGGACAGCAAACAGTATCTTTCAGTATTGCTTCCTTTCTGGTGCTACTCTGGCTGTAATGCAGATCCAATTTAGTGAGGCTTCTTTTTTTTCCCTTTTTTTTTTTCCCCCTTTTTTTTTACCTCCCCTTTTTCTGCTACTCAAAGTTATTTTTTAAAATAGAAATAGAGAAGGCAGGAGCAGTGATTGCTGCAGGGAAGTACTATGGAAACCTGTCACGACAACCATTTCAAATGAAAGTGAATCTTCAGCTGTTTAAAAAGTCAAAGTATTTGTCAGATTGTAGTGTCTCCTCTAGAGGCAGAGTTGGAGAGGAAGTGTATAGAGAGGTGTTGAGGAGAAAATACACATTCTTGCTTTTCACTGGGGGCAAATGCATTTCTGGGCTCAGCCTTGCAGTTATATATCCTGCAATGTTCTTTATTATCTGGGACCTAAAATTGCCCAGTTATTTAATGTGTTACAGTGCTGTGCTAGCAATATTGTCCTTAGACGATAAATTAGACGTGTTTACTGTAAAATCTAGCTTGTAATTTTTTCCAACTGTTTTTTTTTAAAGAAAACATGGGCAGATGCTTCCCTTCTTGTAAGGAATTAGTCACAAAGCTGAAAAGAAGTTACTAGTGGTGCATACAGCAATAATAAAATAAATACACCTTTAGCATACATTTCAGTTGTGAATGTTTGTCCATATTTTCCAGACAGAAAATGCGAAGCATGATGTGAATGTGTATTAGATCCCAACTCACTTGATATTCGCTCTCTGTGCCCTTGCTAAAGCAAACACCATCAAACGCATTTTGTTGTTATTAGTAAAGCACGCAGAAGGTGCGAAATGACTTGGATGTGGTACTGCTAGTAATGTTGTGATTGCTCGGCACATTCGCGGTGCCTTTTAAAAGTGGCTAGTTGTTTCAGCGCTGTGCTGGTGCATAATAGTGTAGAGAGATCTATAGAAATGTATATAAATGTGAAAGTTTTTGAATTAAATGTTTGGAATGCCAGTGGTTAATCATTATAGTACAGTGTCTGACGGCACTACCTGGGGATATTCCAAAAATGTGCAGTGAATTCAAATACCAAAGTATTTTAACTACCTGAGGTCACTAAAGTTCCCAGGCATATTTTGAAATATTTGTTGGTCACGTTCATTGCTACTAGAAGTATTGGAAAACAAAATCTAGTAAATAGAGGAGATTTTTTCTTTTAATGTAAGAAATACTGCTTTTCTTAAGGATTATTAAGGAAAAAAAGAAGAAAAAGACTTGTTGGTGGAGAAGCCATTCTAAACTAGTAGATTAATCTTTTATACTGTGTAAACGTAGGAAAATAGAGGCTTTCTTTTAAAATTAAGGGGTTTTATTTTCACATTTGGACTTTAATTTTTTACTGCTGAGTTATAAAGCCTTGAAAATAGTAGACATGGTGGTAGTCTCTTTTGTCCCGTGAGATCCTGATCTTTCAGAACTTGATGAGTCTGTGTGCGTTTATCAAAATATGTATACTGAATTAGAAACAGATTATGGGATTGTGCAGATTTTGTCTGCTTTCAACTGTGATCTAGAAAGCTTTATATCACTTTGCCATTGTGCACTTGCCCTATATAGAGGTAATTTACGAAGCTTAATGCAATTGATGTCCAACTGTGACACGGTATTTTTTGTAAAAGTAAAATTCTTCACTGCTCCTGGCCTCTGTACATAGTTAATCAAAGTGGATTGACAGATTATGTGTCTGGGTTTTTTCTTTCTTTTTTTTTCCCGTAGGTGTTTATGACTCATAAATGCAGAATTAGACCGAAAATCTGTGACTGGATAATGGAGCATTTGCAAGTACTTTACTGCATTTTTCAGTGCAGCACGACAAATAGCCTGCACTTTCCGGTGTTTATTTGTAAGGATTTATTATTCTGTGGCCCTGCTAATCCCATCATTTCTGTTCCTGTTTTTATGATAGGACAAGAAAGTGGTTTATAAATAGTTTCTATAAATGGGTATTCCTGAAAATACATCTGATCTGAACAATATTTTTATATAACTGTCTTTTATGGTAAAGTAATAGGTGAAAATTGAGGTCATTAATGTTTTATAGCCCTTTGCTATGAATCATCACGTAGCTGTTTGCCAAAATCTTTGTATTCTGTTTAGTGACAATTTTATATGAGAATCAGCTGGATAATTTTTTAAATTCACTACTGGTCATTTTCTTTGAAGATTCATCTTGATTAATTTGGCCAGTTGCCAACAAAACATTAAAACTTAATCTTCTGCTGTAGATGATATTTTAAATACACACAAACTTAGAGCTTGATAATGTTTTTTGAAGAATAAGGATAGCTTTACTGGTCCAAAAAATTGTAGATACTAAATAAATTCTAAGGAATTAGCAGCTATGCATTGTGTGTGTTAGGGGAAAAAAAAGTTAGAACACCTTAGAAAGCTATCAGAAACCACCTTTCGTGATAGATTTTCCCATTGAGACTAGTTGTTTTGAAATAGGAAACACTTAGTTCAGTTTCATACCAATTAGTAAATGTCATTTGTGATCACTAAAAAATTATTCCTCATAGAATATCCGTCATGAAAACACAGGAATGTTTAATAACATTGAGTTCAGCTTTCTTTGCAGACAGAAATGATTTTAAATTAGAGGCTGCTGCATAGTCTGCTTCTGTGTTCTGGTTGTCCATCTGTTGAGGTGGTTTCTCTGGACTGGAAACATGTCAACTATTATGTCTTGGACAGCTCTGACCGCATTGCAGAACTGAAACTGCACTAAGGCTAGATAATACATGTAAGGGCAAGAAGGTACCTGATTCTAATGCTTGTAAGATAATTAAGGCAAATGTGGTAATTGATTCATCCATTTATATGCAGAGGGGCATGGGCCACTGCTATGAACAGCTCAGCTGTGAAAGACTTTGTAAATAAAATATGCTGTAGGGGGAATGGAGGAGACCGAGGACAGTATGTGTCGATACAGAAACTGGAAACTAAGTTTAGGAGCTGAAGGTAGCTCCGAAGAGAAGGAAATGAATGGAAGGAGCTGTTACGAGATCAAGACTACAGAGGGGCTGGAGGATGGAATGGGAGATGGATGAGGTGGAGCTGTGAAATAAGGACATGGTTTTTGCCTTGCTACAGATCAAGGCAGGCAGGCTAAGATTAGATCTTGTTGAAAATAGTGGAGGTAAGATTGGAATGAGAACCACAGAGGTTTTTCTTTATCAGACATTGCAGTGCTTTAATTACATGGGTCTAGTCTTTATAGAATGAGCTTAATCAAAACTGAAGTAAGGTCGTCTTCTTTCAAAGTCCTTGTCCATTCCAGTGTTTTATACCAAATTGATTAAAATGATTTCTGCTTTGGTTTAAATACTCAAAGGTAAGCAGTGTGTATGAAATTCTGCTAGGATTCCAGGGATGCAGCTGAGCAGAGACTGACCCTGGCTTTGGCTGGGTCTCTGTATAATCCATCCCAGTCTTTTTAATTGGTACTTTTGTGTATCTGTCTCTCTTCAAAACTAAGGCTACACTGAGGTTCTTTCTCTCCAGATAAGATAGTATGTTATTGTTAAATGCCTCTCCCAGACTGTAATTCTATTTGTGGTTTGTACTGTTGACTGTTGATTGTTAACAGGTTCTGAAATAATTCAATTAGGTGATCCAAGAAAAACATATAAAGCATTAATAAGCCACATCTGCATAGAGCAGAGTGAAAAATATGATCGACTAACCATGATACTCATCTAAATAAGATAATATAATTAATTTTGCCTTTTTTCTCAGCTTAAAAATCTGCTCTTTGTCTTAATCTTGTCTGAAAAATGGGTGTTTCATCATGTTCTTGATCTGCTACTCAATGCCACATGAAATTCTGCATTATCATACATTTGGAGGTGTTCTTACGGTAACAAAAGATGTAAAGCTTTGGCTTAGCTTGAAATGGCATACAGAACTGAACAGTATATTGCATTAGAGAGGAGAAATCTTGCATCAAAATACTGCAGTTCCTAGGTGATGAACAATGTCCTCTGCATGGAACAAGTTATGTGTTGTATTGCATATTCTTCTGTTTTACCTCCCTTCTTTCCTTCTGCAAGTATCGTCCCCAGTAAGTTCCCACTTGTGTGAAGGTTTCAAAAAGCATTACTGGCAAATAACTGAAATGAGGGGTGAGGACTGACCTTTCTCAGTAGAACTGGATCCCAAATGCATGTGCTAGCTGCAGGCAAAACCAGGCACAGTATTTCTTTTTCTTTAGGTGACTTCAGATTTTTTTCTTCATCATAAAGTTTTAGATAATATAGCTTTGCCTGTTTATTTTTAAAGAGACTACTCATTTATTTTTAAAAATACTATAGAAATATAAAATATGTTTCTTTAAATCTGTAACAAAAAGAGGTCAGTCTTGTCATGCTTCTCCCAGTGGCCAAATTTACAAGAGGGCTTGGAAGGCTGATCTTCCTGTCGGGGTGGGTAGCACTGCTGACGCTGCACAAGCGTTGTTAGGTGTGTATACAGACCTTTGCTCTCTTTCAAGCTGGCCTCAGTGAAACTCAATGAAAATGACTGCAAGAGTGCGTTGTTACATTTTCCTGGAACCATAAGGAGAACTAGGAAGGGAAAACGGAGCAGGAGAAGGATGTCTTCTGGGTCGTTTGAACTAGCCTGTCTATGCCTTGCGAGGCCCTGAGCAGCCTGGTCTGGCAGACCTTCCTGTGAGCAGGGAGATGGATTCGGTGATGTCCAGCGGTTCCTGCCAACTGCAACTATTCCATGAGTCTATGATTCTTCACCCAATTATTCACTGACCTGAAGTTTCCTGTAGGTGGATGATACCACAAATTTGAACTTTGTATTAAGAAGAAAAAAATGTGTTTTGAAATGTGATCCAACAGCGAACCTGACGTTGATGGAGGTCTGTCTGTAGTTGAATATGAAACTAATAACTGAAAAGAATTTAAAATAAAGTAACTTTTAAAAGTTCATTCCTTTTAACTATTTGAGGGCACTTCAGAGGTGTTGACAATATGTGCACAGATTACAGAAATGAGATATTGTCAGCTGAATAGGTAATTATTATCTTGTTACAAAGACTAGCAAGAGAACAAGAAAACCAGAATGGCTTTTGGTAGATATTCAGATCATTTGGAGTGTACCATTTAAAGGATATTTTGTCTGAAGTTGGGGTTTTTTGTAAACAGAAAAAAAATATTATAACCCTCCTGTAACTAATTCCTATTCTTAATTGTTAAGACTGAGCTAAAAGCAAAACCTGACACTTCTGTTTTGTAGTGGCTTTGTTCAACCAGTTAACAGAGAGAGCATGTACATAATGATATTGTGAGGTGGGAGAAAACATCTGGTCACAAGCTGCTGTCCAAAGATCAGCATTAGTAATGAGATGTTGTGTCCTTATACTTCTGTGCTTCAGTAATGGGACTTGAGTCAGCAGGTGCAGGTTGAGGTTGCACAAGGACAAGAGAGGTGCTACAACTTTGTCCTCTGCGTGCCAACCTTCATCAGAAAGCAACAGCTGTGTTTTTAATAGAGAAGCCACATCTTCAGCTTAACCGGCCAACTGGTTCATTATTGATGAGGGCTTTGGAGATTGGTGAAGTTGTGTAAGAGGTGAGAGAAGCATTGTAAGAAGCTTAATTTGGCTCAGATGCTCCCATTTCCTTGCTACCTCTTAGTTTTTATCATTTTGTATTATTTCTACCCCAAATTTATACTCTTTCTGTGCTCACGTACAGTGTCATAGGATAAAAATTGTAGTGGTTATGGGCTAGATGATCTAGCTGATCTGTCCTCAGAGGTGCCAGATAATTTCTTTAAAATTGTTGTCACGTTGATAGCCTAAGGCTTGGTAAACTTTGGAATACTGCTTGATGTTTCATGAGATAATTCTTTACAACAGTTCCTGATGCCTTTCTGTTCCATTAGCTCTTAGCCATCTGTTGCTTTGATTACACTATTATAGGGAATAAGTGTTTTGGCAAGCTATTTAGTCGTGTTGAAAAATCTTGTTTCTTTGCTTTCTAGTATTTTATTGCAGTTTCTTTCTTTTTTTTTTTTTTTTCCTTTCCTCTCAACCCTTACAGTGCAATGCTTCTTGTTATTTACTCCTTGTTATTCTAAGAAACAGAAGTCTGACCTAGTTTGAGGACATGATGAGGTTTATGGCTGTGCTTTATGGCTGTTTTCCTTTCCTGTGAAAGTCCTTCTACCAAAAGAAGTTGTGTATTCCAAACATGGGCTGACAGAAGGTAGATATTATAACCTAACCATATTTAAATGTTTAGCTTTGGGATTTTTGCCTCTTAAGGCTTAAAATATGCTTTTCTAGAGTCAGGCCAATGTGTTATGTCAGTATTACCTTCGATAGAAAATCATAACATCTTAACCTC
Source organism: Aramus guarauna (assembly GCA_013400195.1). Taxonomy (NCBI): domain Eukaryota; kingdom Metazoa; phylum Chordata; class Aves; order Gruiformes; family Aramidae; genus Aramus; species Aramus guarauna. The sequence continues at coordinate 295,662 of VXBL01007345.1, read as the reverse complement.
TCATTCATCCCAACACTGCAAAAGTCAACACAGGAAGAACTGGAAGGTCATTAGAAAGAAGTCTGTATTCTCTGGCTTTACATTGTCAATTTGACCTTTTCATGTATTGCTCAGATTTTAAAGATGAACAGAGTAAAAGACAGATGGGGTGATAATGAACATAGAGACGTGCTTCCCTGAGTAGGTTCATTTTTTAGGAGTTGTGATATACCAATTAATTTTTTTAAGGCATGGACTTTTGGAAATGAACTAAAATACTGTTTTTAGGTGGCAGCTGAATTTCATTGGCATTTAATTTCTACTTTTAGTTTTTTGTTAATTTTTCCTGCAATTAAAATAGCTGAGTGATACTGCAAAGCAAGAATACCAACATTTCTTAGTAAAGTATTAATTCTGCTCAGTAGGTCATTTTGCCTTGGCTGTGACTGAGGTGCCTGAGTTTCCTTCAGTGCTTACCTGCCGGAGCTCTTTAAATTGAACCGCAACTTTTCCTGAAGTGACTTCTGACTTCTGTCACTTTTGTTGTCTGTGAGAGATGACTGAGACCTACTTGCAATTGGTGGCTGCAAGTGCTTACAAACCTCAGTCACTTGGTCTTCAAGTAGTAGTACTTGTCATTAAGGGTAGTAACGTTTGTGGGAAAATGATTTGAAGGAGGCAGTGTGTTGTAATGGTAGCGAGAGGGGAGGAGGAGTGAATACTGTAAATGAAGGTCTGACTGGGGCTTTTCAGCCTCACAAAGGGATCCTCTTTTTGGGTTGTTTAACTGACTTTGTAAAGCTGTACTGTGTTGGAAATTACAGCTGCTATCTCATACAAACAAAATGAGCTGCGTGACGTAAACAAAGTAACTGAAATAGTTCCCAATATAGTCAATGTACTATTGAATGAAATTATTTAATACCAAGTGCCAGTCAAAGATACTCAGAAGTATCATTCTGGAAACTGTTTTTGTGTTTACTCTGGAATGGCTGCAATAACCTTTTGTATTCCCTGTCAGAAAATATATGTTAGTTTACAAGTTTGGTTATTTCAGTGTGTTCTAGGCTTATTGTATTTTAATACTGACTATTTCTTGATGGCTAGGGAATGTTGCAGTTTTGTTCAAAATATTATTCATGGTATTTCTTGCTTGCCACATTGTCGGACCACTCTGTTGAAGTGATACCTGGACTAATTAGTAGTTACGGATCTTCCTTCAGCGAAGCAACATATGTAATTCTTTTTGTGCTGCGTTATGCTTTTAGTTCTTGTGTATGGGACGTTGTAAACGTTTTACCACATAAGAGGTAAGGATGTGGCAGCATACTGAAATCACAGCTATTGAGTAATATGTATATGTACATATATATATATATATTTAGTGAAAACTTTCTGTTGTGTTCCTGCCACAGCCTTTCCTGAACAGGGTCATCTGCTCGCTGCAGAATAATAAAGATTTTCAGTTAGAATCGCTGTTCTGATTTTAGTAAGCAAAACAGAGATGTTCTTGTGTGCATTATTAGCTATGTAACATCATTTCTAAGTGAGGGACTAGTCCAAGTTTGACTTCTCCGTATGTGGTGCTTCCAAACTGTCATGTGAAAGAACATTTCCTCAGGGAGCTGTTCTGATTATGTGGTGCAGGCACTTGTGAAATGTAACTACATGACAGTTAGCAGTTAATTAGATTTCTAACACTACTTCGTTATGAAAATAGTTGTAATTGTCACAGGTAGTATCGACCATAAATATTTTGGGCAATTAACACATCTTCATTTGAGAAGGAAGTTGGTAGTCCACACGGGTGAAAACCCTGTAGCATGGGGTCATATGGACCCATATGGGGTCATATGGGCAGGTTTGCACTGGATAAAGAAAGAATGATGTGGAGTTCCCTAAGACAGCACTAGTTAAAGAAGAAAGGTCCACATGGTGAATTCCATACCCTAAGAAGGTAGCGTGTGAGTTTGGAAACTGTGTTTGTAGCACTTGAGCCAATTAGTTTTGCCTGTCATCCAGTTTTCTTATTTTTGGTTCAGCCTTATGCTAGGAATTTTCCCATCCCCAAATTAGCTCAGTGTCATCACCACACTCCCTTGCGAGGAGCAGGCTTGCTCGTCCAAGCTGCATTTCTAATGATGAAAAAGAATATTGCTCTTTATTTAGCAATGCTTTCAGAAGATTGTTCTGATAACACTAGTGGCAATCATAAAATAAAAGACTATAATGTTGGACATTATACAATAGTTGCAGTGTTGGCAGTTGACAGAAAAAAATTACTTGGTTCCATCCTAGGAGATATTTTCAAATTAGAAATGTGCTATGTATTTATTTAAGTCTCTAATGACATTTCTATCTAGTCTTCACAGGGTTATTATCTTTGTGGGAAATGAAGTGACCAAATGGGGTTCTGCTCTGCAGAATAACTGTAAATGTCATGCTGGACTGGACAGCATCTTCTGTGTTATTGAGTCTAGTTGCCTACTCTTGAAAGCAACCATGTGATATAATTGTGAAAAAAGCATTCATACTTAATGACTGCATGACACTTATTTTTCTTCATATCTGTGATGGTCTACAGAATCACATGGGATGGGATGAACTGAATCAGAAATGATGTTAGTAAAATGAACAGTTCTTAGTGATAGAGAAAATGAGCAAACATGTTAGGTACGAACATCTTTTCATACGTGCTTCTGAATGGGTATCTTTATGTTTTGCTAAAACATAAATTGAAATATCCATGCCTTTATTCAAGTGGTGGCTAATACCACCCTTCCGACCAAGCTATTTAATGTATTGTCTTATGGATGCTGAGAAACTTCGGTGTTTTTAAAAATTTGAGAGTTGCTTTCATGGTAGAACTTACTTTTGAGCAAGCTGATTTTTTTTTCTTTTTTTTTTTCCTTTTTTTTTTTTCATACGTTGAACTGATGACTCATTGAGTCTTCTTAAGCTCTTAAATTTGTGGAATTTAAATTCCATATATCTGCAACATATTATGTTGTGACATGCCAGATGGAGGAGTGCTTTGAATGGAGAAGAGTATTGTTGGTGGACTTAACTCCATCTCTCCTTAGCTCCCTGCTTCATTGTAATTTTTGCAATCTGAAGATCACTGTGGTTAATCTCTGAGTAGGTAGTGTTGCAGGCCTACAGTTTGTGGGGTCATGGCTTTATTTCACTTGTGTGTGGTTGTGTTTGTGCACATTAGATTATACTGTACTAACTAACATATTACTAAATGCTGTACTAATTTCCTTTACCCTCTACTCTCTCGATTGCCATAACTTAAAGTTTATGGCATATGTAAAAATATTTTTAGGATGCTAATTTATTGTGTAAAAGGGTATTTTCTTGTAAGACTCTACCTTGTGAGAAGCAGAATTGTGTCTTGCTGTTCCTGTAACTGCCTGCACATTTTTACATAGTAAAACCAGCCTGCTTTGTGTTTAGTAAAAACTACTACTTCTGAGCCTTCATTTACAAAATAAGACACTTAAAAAGGAACACAGGATCTTATGGACAGAGATTCTAAGAACACTTACACATTACTAAGTGTAGTTGCCTGCAGTGGCAGGCAACTTGATTATAAAATACTGCTAATAAGCTCATTAAATTCCATCTCAAAAATAGTTATATTATTTTCCCTATTGTTCCTGTTGGATAGATGTTCTGAACATTATTATCTGATGTGATTTCATTTTCCATTGTAAATCACTTCTGTAGTCAGTTGTTTTTTTTTACTTTGAATGCCTGCTTTCCATTTCATAAAAATTGTGGCAATCTTTTGAATCTCAGAAATGTTTAGCTCTAAGCTTTCTCAAATAGAAGGAAAATATTACAGGCAAATTCTTATAAATGAAGTCTGTTTGTAGTGGGAAATTCCACAATACTGATTCTCAGATATTTGTCCAGTGTGTATTAATGATAAACGGTCTGATTTTGAGATGTGTATACAAGCCTGAAAGTACAATTGTTTGTTTTCTTCCTGCTTCCCAACATTTTCTTTCCACATAATAATTTTTGTCCCAAGAGATGTTCCATTTTTTTTTTAACATATTGTCTAAGCCTGGAAACTAGCTGTGCATAAAAATGCAATTCTCTTAGGATTAGTGATAAACCAACAATGGGCTTTATATAGCCTGTCTGGGACATATAAAACGCAAACTGTTTTTTGAGGAGAGAAAAATGCTATATATGAAACAAACAAAAAGACATTTTATTGTACATTGTCAGGGTTTTAATATGTCTCTCATTCCTGTTATACAAGATGAATACATGAGCCAGAAGCTGTCTGTCAGTGGCCATGTCCACAATTTAAAGCAAATAGGAAATAGGCCACCTGCATAATCTTCGTTCGATTCTGATTTTAACTTCGCTACTCGATTTGGAAGATACTTCGAGTGACTAGCAGGTTTCCATAATGATGTGTTTTGGTTATTCCTTAACTATTCCTAACTTCAGAATGAATTGTTTGACAACTTTTGGCTAAACCCAGTTCTTTTGAAACACAGCTCGGGCCCTGTTGGAGCACATTTTTGTGTCTTTCTTGACCGGTAGCTGCAGAGTTAGTTTGCTAAACTACAATGTGGGAGCTCTGAGATTCATCTTTTGCCTGAAATTATTTGTGCCTGTACTGCCTCTTTGTCAGGAAACCATCTGTATCTGACCATCAGGTGGTTATTCAAGGCTGGGTAGTGCCCTGCTCACCTTTTGATGCTGTTCTATTCTGTTGTTAGTCAATATATGAACATTTACTAGAGTCTCACTGAAACCTGGTTGAGTGCTCTTGCTATAGTAGTAAGGCATTGATTTTATATTACTGACTTGCTGCCTGGTTCTATAATTGTGTAAGTATTCTATAAGAATTAGAACAATTTCAACTGGTAAATGAGGTGAGTCTTTTCTATCTTTGCTTTCCTTCCTTTCAGTTTTGTTCTCTTTCTTCCTTCCAGTTTCTTTTCATTCTATTCCCCGTCCTCTTCCCATTTATATTTTCTTTCTCTTGTTCATTCTGTCCCCAAATTCACTCCTTGCATTATACTACTCTTCATTTTCTGACATCCCGTTAATCTTCCAGTCTTTGTGGCTTACTTTCCCACCTCCACAAGCACACCCACAGGATGCTTAGAAATTTTACAGCATACCCAGTTGTCAAAAAACTAAATCTACAAGTCCCAGACCCGTAATACTATGCTGGGAATGCTCATTAACTCCCACACTGTTTGGAAAAAGAAACCCGTACAGTTAGTGTAAGGTCTGCAAACCATAATACATGCCTAATATTCCTTCGCTTTCCACTAAACCTGGAAACTCCTTATTGGAGCTGGGGAAGGAGATAGGATCTGGCTTTTTGGCTTCAACTATGGTTCTGATCTTTGCAGAAACCCTAGAAAGAGTGACATGGATGTGTGGTTACAGTGCCGTGACCTCTGAAACATTAGGTTTGAGGAGAACGCACTGTTCATCAGTGGATCAGAAAACCGGTTGCAGTAGGTGGATGTACCAGCAGTGAACCCTCAGCACAGCAGCCGCATCGTAGCTTTACTGCTGTGGTATCAGTGCGAGTTCCCCACCCCTGAGAGCGGATGAGTACACCCGCTTTCTTTGACTCGAGAATGCCTGGCTAAGAAATCTGTGACCTGGGGGAGGTTAAACACAGTTGGTTGCATTAGTTTTGCTGTGGACGCTTGATACTAGTGGCTACTGCTGCTGCAGCCGCCCGCAGGGAGAGCGCAATGGTGTAAGGTCTCCTTGCCAGAGGAGAGTCGAAATGGGGTTTCTAGTGGGACGTGTCTGTGGTCTCAGATGCTTCTGTCCAGTCTGGGTGCCAGGATTTCTGCCAGACCATGTTCTCTACCGCTGGCAGAAGTCACTAAGAAAAACGACAAAAGACTGCATCTCTAATGTGTGTATGATCAACTGATCGCCCCCTCCGCTAATTGCCTGTGAATGCTAAATAAAAAAGCAGTATTCAGTGTATGGATGACAGTGCTTAGTTTCCAAAGGCAATAATTTGAGGCTTTTCTCTTGCTAAATAGCACCCATGCCAGTGTTTAGTGTTGCTCAGTGGAATTATCATCAGATTTAATCTTAATCAAAGGTCTGTTAAACAACAGACCTGAACAGTTTTTGGATAGTTTTCACTCTCCTGTATTTTGGAAAATCTCAGAGATACCATACAGAGACACTTGAGCTTTTTTACTTTTTTGCAGGCTTTGGAAATGATCACTGTGTTGCTTTGCACTCTAAATTCTGCTGTGAGGAAGATGAAGTTATTGTCAGCATTAGAAATAGAAATGTAGAAATACAAGCTTAAATTCTGCAGTACTAGGGGCTTGACCTGCTTGCCTCTGCTTGTCCTTGGTTAATATTTTTTTTAAGCCTGTGTCACATTTAATTAACTGTTTGGCACTTAAATGACAGTATTGTAACAGATATCGCGTGTTAAAACAGTATTACTAGCTACACCGTAGCTGAATATAGCTGTACTGTAACTAACCTCAGAATTATTGGATCAATCACTGGTAACCCACCCCAGGTTAGATACTGCCAGCAGTGCTTTCGGTTCCTTTTTTCCTATTCTTATTCAGAGGATAGCGCCAAAGGAAGCTAAGCAAAGCATTGCTAAGCAATCAAAGGAAATCAATCCTCTCCTTTCCCCTCTGTTCTCTGTTATGCAGTAAGGATGGCAGTTATTTAATGTTATATGAAATGAATTAGCAGACTGAACTTAAAGATGAACTTGCCCAGTAAAATGATGCCTCATCATGGATAAAAACCCCTGTAGTACAGTTAAAGATAATAATTATTTTTTAAAATCTTCTTTCTCTAGAATCCTACTCAAGTGGGAACTGCTCTTCAGGTTTTCCATAACCTTGGGACTTTGAAAGATACCATTGCTAATGTGGTAGACGGATACTGTGCAGTCCTGGAGGAGAACATAAAGAATGCTTTGGATATCAAAGTATTGACCCAACCATCTCAAACTGTTACAAGAGGTATGATACTTGTTTTACAGAGGATGAGAACTGATTTTTTTTTGACAGAAGTACAGTGTGTTGTCAAATGGAAGAAACTGTCACATCCAAGTCAGTTATAGGAATGTTTCCCTGCTTGCTTTAACCGGTAGAGTTAACCCAAGAGGATGGGAGTAGGCATGTCTCAGAAAACATCAAATACAAAGCGAAAATTGGATCTGTCTATTGTTATTGGGCTCAGAAGTTTTCCTTTATTCTGCACCCCCTCTCTTTTTCCTGACTTGCCCAGAAAATTGTCCTCGTTAGTTTACAACTTTTCAGCTTTTTCTCAGCAGTTTGTCATGTAAAGATGAATCCAAACTCTGCTTTTTTTGTGTTGGTGGGAGGATCACGGATATAAATTATTTGCAAGCAATGGAACAAGCCTGAAACTACATTGTGATGCTTTTGTGAGAGGGAAATCGTTTCAAAGCAGTATATTCAATGTGAAAGAATGCTGCAACATGAAACATTTCATTCCCACGTGTTAGCTCAGATACCAAAGAATGCTGCGGAACTGGGCAGGCAGGCAAAGTTGAACTTTGGCAATATGAATGTTTAAAACCTTAAAAAAAAAAAAGGGGGGGGGGCAACAAGTTGGCGATCCAAAACCATAATCACTACCATAATAAAGAAATACAGCCCCTCTCTAGGAAAGTGATGGTTCAAAACCTCATGCCCTTCAGTTGGAATATCGCTTTTTTTTTTAGCAGTTTGCCTATGCATTTTTCACCGCTACTGTCTCTGCCATTTTGCTTTGCTATTACATCCTGCAACAGTGCTCACTGGCGTTTACCTTGGTGTTTCTGTGGAGGTCTGAATTGGTAAAGTAGGTAACAGTGACAAATATTGAAGTATCGCCGCTGAACATCAGCTTTTAGTTGACTTCTCAGTTGAGAGAACTGAGGCCATTCACAAAGCTCTGTTTTGAAGCTATTTTAGGCTACTTTGATTTTTTAAAGAAAAATTCTTGTCAGAATGCATAGAGATCTATATTTCTAATGTTTTAATTTTCACATATGAAAACTGAAATGTGCTGCTGTGTGTATTTAAAAACCATTTAGGTGGCCCTGGTAGAGCTGCTATGCCAACACCTGGGAACACAGCAGCTTTTCGAGCAGCCCTCTGGACAAACATGGAGAAACTCATGGATCAGATCTGTGCTGCTTGCGGACAGGTACTCAGCAGCTAATTGCTGTCTGTCTAGTCATGCAATTTTGCATATGAAATACCAGTTGTCACTTTTCCTCTCAATAAATTCTTCCTTACAGGTGCAGCATTTGCAGAAAGTATTGACAAAGAAAAGAGATCCTGTGTCACATGTTTGCTTCATAGAGGAAATAGTTAAGGTAAAGTTTTAATTTAGCTGAATATGTTTTAGTAATTCTGTTAAGGAAAATGTGATGAGGGAATGCTTTTGTTTACAATTTTACAGTTCCATAAAAATTTTGTAATTAAATTAATGGGAAAGTGTTGGAAGTCAAACTAACATTGAAAACTATATTTATGGTCTGTAGGTTACATCTGTAGGGTATAGACAGGTTCCTTTTATAATCATTTCTTTTGTTTCCTTTAAAGGGAGCTGGTAGGCACCACTGTCAGTTTTTATTACTGATCATTAATGTCATTCCATAAAATACCATGTGATTTGTGTAATTAATTAAGTCTGTTAGTTTGCACAGGAGTATGTGTCTTCATCTAACACTTTCAGCCATCTGTTTCTCTACTTCTTGGCGATTTCTTTCTTGAAAAATAATCATGGCTGTTCTTTTGTATCCCTATTATTTCCCATTCAATTGCATTGTTTTCTACTCATATTTGGAATAATTTGATTAATGGTCTCCTTCAGTGTTAGGAACAGAATTACTGAAGCTATCTCATCTACCTGAGTAGATGAGAAGAAACAAAAACAAAAGATGTGTTTATGCAGACATCGCCTTTTCCAAGTATATGGCTGGATTTTTAATTTACATGAATTTAATTTTTGAAATATGTTGGGGAAACTCTTCATATGCAAATGTGATCTTCTCAACAGTGAAAGCAAATAACGAAGGTTAAATACAGCATTTAAGTTTATTTGTCTCTTAAGCCCATCTCCAAAAGATACTGCACAGAACATCATTTTTCTATGAAGCATTTCAAACTTCTTTTTCTGTGTTGTAAAAAAACCCCAACCAAACACAAAACACCTCAGAAAGTGTATAAACTTTTAACATATTTTCTTCATTAAAAAGTTTGAGCTGGCAAAAAATATCTATTGCTGCCTGGGTGGAGCCCTTCAGTAGATCAGGATGGTTAAGGGGAAACATAGAAACCTAGAGAAGAAGGAGTAACTCTGGAAGGCTCAGGCAGAGTTTGAATGGGAAGGGAACCGAGATAAATGAGCTTTCTGTGTTCATGAGTGACTACCACTAAAAGCCTGTGCTTCTCACTTTGACTCTTCCATTTTGTAGAACAGCACTTGAAAAGGAGATAGGAGGCCTTCCAGTTGTCGAGGATGATAATAGAGGGAAGCTAAAGCGAATCTTTTCTCATCCTGGAGAGTAAATGAACAGGGAAGATGAATCTCAATAGAAGCTAGAGGCAGAGCAACAAAAAACTCATTAGAAAATAGAATAAAAGGCTTTTGGGTTGTCATATGCTAAGCATGTTCCATGATCTCTCTGATTACCCTTCCTTCCCTGTGATTTCATACTGCAGGATTGCATCTAAGTTTCCCAAATAAAATCCATCTATCTGTTTCTTCACAGTTCTCACACTTGCAATTAGTTTGCTGTTCAGCAGGTGTTTTGGTGTAGTATAACACCAGGCTGGACAGTTGTCTTTCTCAGTGAGGCAGCTGAGGAGTAGTGGTACATCCTTGTCTGATGCTGCTAACTCTCAACATGACACGGTACCACTGGTAGCATTGATGCTTTGCTTTCTTCTTACCTGAGGTCATTCAGTGTAGCACAGTGTTTTTCTTGGCCCTTCTCACATTTACACCATTTGTTCTAGTGTCCTTGAAAAAGGTAAGGCCTGCAGATGGGTGAAGTCACACCAAATAGTAGAGCTATTTTTTAGACAAAACCAGACAAGTACTAGATACTGCTGAAATTCAGGAGTGTAGGTACAGATGGCTCGATGAGAGAGAATGAATTGTTGTGTGCATCGCAAATAGATGTAAGTAAGAAATTGGTATTTTGCCATTTACTGATGAAGATTCCACCTCATGTTAATCCAAACTGCAACAACATGCTTTCCTCAGCAAGTGTTCTGGAGAGGAAGAAAAGTTGCATTTTCTTTATTGTATTCAATTTCATTAATAAACTGAACAAATGAACAAAACAAACTAAAGGTACTAACGTTATACCCATTCGCTGGGGCAGCATGCCCACGCCAGAAGATAGGAAAACGAATCATCCTCTCTACAGTCTGTGCACTAATTACTGTTACTGATGTCAACATTATTATTATAGTCATCTTCTGCAGCAGCTGCAGTACCACTTTGCCTGTCCATCTGCTTCCTTGTTTTGATTACTGCAGTGCAAGTACCATCCTAGGAAGCATAAGAGAGGAGGAGACCCAGCCTTTTTAAAGCACAAGTCCTGTAATAGCAAGGAAGCTACTTGCTTTTTTTTTTTTTTTTTTTTTAATCATTCTCTTTTTTCCCATTGGGGATTTTTTGTGTCTTTCTCTTCACAGATAGCACAGCCTACATTTTTTCTAATTTTGTATTATGATCTCAGACATGTGCTTTCCGGCCTTCCAATTACCTGTTGCCATAATAATATTTAGTAGTGTTGTATCCAAAAATGTAGTTTTAAAAACACTACTAATTAATTAAAGGATTCACAAAAATTCTCTGTTAAAAAAAAAGGGAAAGAAAACAAAATCTGACAGATGGAGAAACTGAGGCACAGAACTTGTAAAATTTATAAATACTGGAGTTCAGCAGCAGGGCAGTGACAACACCCTCATCTTTTCTACACTATGCATTCTCTTACCAAATTCACTTCCAAATTTTTCCACTATTATATATGGCCAAGTGTTAAGTGACACACCCAGGCTTACATGAATATCATGGAAGAAATTGGAGATTAAATTTATACTGCACTTTTTTCCACTCCTTCCCTTTGCATATTTAGATTCCGGTATTTTTCCTTTATCACAATATGAAATGAATGCAATTTTGAAAAGAAATCATGCACTTATAGTACATTGTAAAACCCATTACATTTCATACTAGCGATGAACTACAGATTCATTATTCATCTGTAAATATTAAAATTACAGATTTCATTTCCCAAAAAGATCTACAAGATATTTAAGGGAGAAATAATTTTCTTTTAAGACTGTATGGACATTTTTGTACTTTTACCTAAGAGAAAAGGCCTTTAATGATTAGATTTTAGTTGTGGAACAAGGCTAAAAGAATTCATTAAGTTCTGATTTCTAGTTTTAGGGAAAATGAATAGAGATTTATTTATACTTTTTTTAAAAAGGTGCGGTTATTGTTTTCATAATGCTGAGTGTAAAAATTAAAATTACAAATAAGATTTAAATAATGTAAAATTGATATTTTTGTTCGCCTGATGACTGGTTATTTATATCACTGCTTTCAATTGCTTAATTCACCTTCGGAAAACTAATAGGTTACTCCGGTTTATTCTGCTTTATTGCTTCTCTCTTTCAATGTGTAGTGACTAATCCTGCCTCAGCTGTTGTAATACCTAAACTACAATTGACTTCAGTGTAAGCCGAAGCAGAACATATCTTTCTGTGACAGCCAGCTTCCTAATTAGAGATAAGAATCCCTCTAAGCCCCTTGTAAAAGAGTTGAAAATGATCTCTGATCCTCATCTATTTTGGGTCCCTAACTCCTACTTAGGCATCAGAGAACAGTTCTGCAAAGCGAGAAGCAGCCCTAAAAGCAGCAAAGCATTTTGTAGGGGGGTTTTGGGGTGGTCAGTACAAAGGGTGAGCTGGGGTCTCCGTTCTGGGCAAAGGGTACCTTCCATGAGAGAGCAGATCTGCCCTTGATCGCCTTTGGTCTGCTGACGTCCCGCTCGCCAGCAGCTAAGGCACATCGCAGACCCTGTCATTTACATAAGTCTGGGTAAAAAAAGTGAGCTGGGAGTTGTAGGGAGTGTTATGCTGTACTTGGTGGAGGGCTCTTATCTTTGCCTCTCCTGATGAACGTTTGGTGAGTAAGCAGGCGATTTTCCTGAGTTGTCAACACTGGCAATATGAGGTGTTAACGGTACAGAAGGAAATGTCCTCATCATTGCATAAGATAAGTGGAAAATATAAATGTTTATTGCCCAAAGTGTACTTACATTTCACCTTCTTATTTCTCCTCCCCATCCAAACTTGTTAAAAATGTTGCTGCTTTATTCATATCTAACATCACCTATTCACATCCAGTTGACCCAATTAAAAAATAATCCCAAGTTGAAAAAAATTGAAAAATAATCTAATTACTGCCTTATGTGAGTTCAGAAAATAATCTAGTTTTCACCTATTATTACAAATATGTGATTTATTTTCCAGTATTTTTTGTAGAAGCAGAATTGGATTACTTGCACATCATTTCTACTGTGGTTTCTGTTTATTATTTAAACAATAACAAGGTACTCTGTGGAGATCTAAGCACAGGTGAATGAGCGGGTTCTTGGTCCCCAAAATACCGAAGATGCTTTTTATTTCAAACCTACAAATTGTCCCACTAAATTCAGTTGCAAGATTTTTGAGACCTCTGTTAAAAAAACAAAAAGGTCTTCCCAGTTAAAGGGCCTGATTCTAATTTTGGATGGGTCAGTGTGTCCGGACAGCCATACTAAAAGTAATTTGGTTCTCATCAAATGGCAAGGTCAGAGCTTGTGCAATGGTTTTCTAATGACACTGCCTTTTCTCTAGAACTTTAATTCTGTTTCTCTGACAGAAGTGTGCAGCCGTAAATAAAAGGGACGATGTGGAGGCTGCGTGGGTTAGTAGGTTATAATGACCTTTGTTCTTTTTCAGTTCTGGTTTGGTGGGGTTTGTGCAAATTGCAGTTGGGTGATGACTGAAAATTAAAGTGAGTTGGCTTTCAGTCAGCTTGCTGTTTGAAAAGAAATGCATTTACCATAAGTGCCGCCTTTTATCATTGTTCTTGTCAATCTTACCTGAAAAACTACGCGCTGAGTGGATGTGGTAACGAACCACCCATCCTTGGATGGGGTATGTAGTAGTCAAGGTGAAAACTGAGATTGAATTGCTGCTGTACATACTAAATCGGTTCTCTGGATAGAAGAAAGCTGTTGGGTCCCTTGGGTGGTCCCTGGATTTTGAAAACACTAAGTTCATTTACTTGCAGTTGATGCATATCTTGCAGGAATATGGGAGGATTAATTAATGTTTTAAGTACTTTTGAAGATATAGGACACTGCTGAAGACCTAAGTATTTTTGTTCCTTACAAATTAGTTTTTCTGAGGGATCACTTAAGAGTTCTAATATTCTAATAGTGAAAATGCACAGTCTTAACTTTATTTTCAAGATCTAGGTTATTTAAAAAAAAAAAACCAAAACAGGTTTTGTTTCTTTTGTCAGCTGCATAAAGAGACCTTTTTAAAATGTTGCGCTACTGCTGGAAGTCAAGAAACTATTACACCTTGGGTATAAACTGATCAACTCGGTATAATGAAATTCTATGCCCTGCAGTAAAACAAAAAAATCAAGGTCATTTTTAAAATCATGGTGTCATTTATTGACATCTGTTCACCTGCAATGTATAATGTAGACAACATTAGAAATCTAAATGCACTGTTCTTTTGAGAAATTTAATCTTGACTACTTTGAGAAGATAGAAAAGGTTTATTGAAAACACACTCAGAATTTGTCTGTTTCTTTACTGATTAATCGCACTACTGAGGATGATGGCTTTTTGTTCACAGTGGAACATTTGGCAATTATGTTGTTACAGAAATAGTGCAAATAGATTTCCTTATTTCTGTCCCATAAGATCTTGCTGTACGAAATTGTTAAATCTTTTGCATTGTTGCTTTATTGGTGGAAAAAATATTTAGACTGTCCTTTAAATGTCTTCTGTTTTTAGAGCAGCATTCGCAAGTCCCGTATTTCTTTATGGCAGAGCCTTTGATTACAGATAGAAAACACTGTATGTATTAGTATGCAAAGCCTGATTTCAGGAGCCTGCAGCAACTAGCTACATGGTAATATTCACTATATTGTTTTACATTTCAAAGAGGCTTCACAATAAAGATGTTTTTCACATTCTACTCAAAGTATCAAAATTTCTACAGGGAAAAATAAGTTGGAAGTGATTGTCATGAAGTGGGAGCCAGTTTAGAATCAGTGGGTCAGATTTATTATTTGAATGTTAGAATAGCTATTTTAGACACACACAAATATGATAATTCACAGATGGGAAATTATACTCATTAAGTTCTAAATTTACAGTGTGGAGGAAATAGAGACATTTGTAAAAATAAATATATGTCTTCTCAGCATCTTCTTGCATTCTTGTCTAATACTGAATAAAGGGGGTACTTTCATTCCTTGAATTTAGATTTAATGTCAGATACTAAATAGTTATATTAAGAGCAGAGCTCAAGAGATTTCATTTCAGTAATAGCAAAGTTAATTAGTAGTTCGGTATGTTTTTTAAAAATGAGCTAAGCTGTTCTGATTTTATGTTTGAGGAGACTTTAAATCAGTTTTCCAGGCTGCAGCATTAATATTGTTGTGGAGTAACAGTGCATACAGATCTTCAAATATCTTTGCTCTTATGGTACTGGTACTCAGCCCACTATTGTTCAATGGTTTCTTAACTTACTAGTATTAGTGGAAATGGGTTATACTTTTTGAACTGTGAAATCAAGGCACTTTCATGTGTGTAAGTGGGAAGGGGTTTAGCACATGGATTCTGTCAGCCTGTAGTTTTTTCCGTCAAAAATAATCTTGTAATCCTGCGAACAGGCAACATTAATCTAAATTTCAAATCTATACAGCTGAGTAATAATGTCGCTCACACTATTGACAAGTCTGCATGCATGCTATAATACAATGCACTAAAGGTATCGAGACTATTAAAAAAAAGAATTTTTTATATGCAAGTATAAATGTACCAATAAAAGAATACTGATCTGAATCCTTTCCTTACCACCAGTCATTGCATAGAAGATGTTTGAATCAATCCATTACAAACATTATGAACATACGGTTGCTCATGAATGGCCCAGCTGAATGGCCAGGCCCAGAGGGTGACGATCAGTGGCGTGAAGTCTAGTTAGTTGCCAGTAGCTAGTGGTGTACCCCAGGGGTCAACACAGGATCCAGTCCTGTTTAACAGCTTCATGAATGATCTGGATGATGGAGCAGAGTGTGACCTCAGCAAATTTGCCGGTGACACAAAACTGGGAGGAGTGGCTGATGCTCCGAAGGGTTGTGCCACCATCCAGAAGGACCTCAACAGGCTGGAGAAATGGGCTGACAGGAACCTCATGAAATTCAACAAGGAGAAGTGCAAAGTCCTGCACCTGGGGAGGAACAACCCTGCGCACCAGTACATNACTGGGAGGAGTGGCTGATGCTCCGAAGGGTTGTGCCACCATCCAGAAGGACCTCAACAGGCTGGAGAAATGGGCTGACAGGAACCTCATGAAATTCAACAAGGAGAAGTGCAAAGTCCTGCACCTGGGGAGGAACAACCCTGCGCACCAGTACATGCTGGGTGCCACTGAGCTTGGCAGCTTGGCAGAAAAGGACGTAGGGGTCTTGGTGACCACCAAGCTGAACATAAGCCAGCAATGTGCTCTTGTGGCAAAGAAGGTGAATAGAGTCCTGGGCTGCATTAGGCAAAGTATTGCCAGCAGATTGAGGAGATGATCCTTCCCTTTATTCACCACCAGTGAAGCCACACATGGAGTATTGTGTTGAGTGCTGGGCTCCCCAGTACAAGAGAGATGTGGATGCACTGGAGAGAGTCCAGTGAAGAGCCACAAAGATGAGGGGACTGGAGCATCTCTCTGAGGAAAGACTGAGAGCTGGGACTGTTCAGCCTGGAGAAGAGAAGGCTCAAGGGGATCTCATCAAGGTACATAAATATCTGAAGTGAGGGTGCAAAGAAGTTGGAGCCAAGCTCTTTCCAGTGGTGCCCAGAGGCAATGGGAACAAACTGAAACACAGGAGATTCCCTCTGAACATCAGGAAAAAGTCTTTCATTCGGAGGGTGACTGAGATGGGCACAGGTTGCTCAGAGAGGTTGTGGAGTCACCATCCTTGGAGATAAACAAAAGCCACCTGGACACAGCCATGGGCCACCTAAGTTTAGGTTGCTTAAGCTGGGGGGGTAGTGGACCAGATGATCTCCAGAGGTCCCTTCCAACCTCAACCATTCTGTGATTCTGTTGACTTGCAGCTTAAAATGGCTGCCTAAAAGGCCAGTCGGCTGCTTTGAATTTGGCATCTGCCAAATGTAGACCTTTTCTGTCCTAGACGAGCAAAAGTGTTAAACTTTTACCATTAGGATATTACATTTTCACACTTATTATGCCTGTATTATTGGGGAAAGACTCGATTTTATTAGTTTACAACAGAAATAATTACTTAAGAGAACTTTATCTTAAAATACAGTTTGCTAGTCTGTGTTCACCTAGAATGCACAAGCCTACGTTCAACTTTGCTTTCTTGAGCTGGGACAGAGAGCAGTGTCCAACTGTGTCCCCGTCATTATGCAGTAGCATCACACATTCTTAATTTTTTTTATCTAAACCCCCCTCTATTGTGGGGAAGTTGCACAGTATTACTGTCTATGCAGAGTACTGACAATAGTAACTTTACAGTATTAGTTGAAACTAAATAGTAATACAAGGTGAACGCATTTTTTGCTGATCCTTGATTATGGCCCTGATTCAGCAAAGCACTTAAGCACGTTCCTAATTTCACATAAATCAGGTATACCATGGAAGTCAGACTGCCTGCAGCTATTATTCTAATAAGGGTAAACTTTGTTGAATTATGGCTTAAACTAATGATCTTTGTCCAGTTCATGAACACAACACAGTGAGCCCTACTTTGAGAAAATTCATTGTATTTGTGGTCTAGCCTGCTGGACGTATTTTGTCTGGTTTATGTGTGGAATTTCCATGAGCAAATAATTCCTGTGTGAACAGTATGTGTGACTGAGTACTGAATTTTTAAACAGTATGAAAAGTGGTAAAATTATAGTGGATGGGCCAGACTGGAAGCTGATTGTTGGGTTTTTCTATTTTACTCTACACAGATGCAAGTGGATTCCCTAGGGATAACATTTTCAAAAGCAGTTAAGTGCTCATAGTCCATATGTGTTTCAAAAGCACCTTTCTCTTCCCGCCGCGGTTCTGGCCAGCTGTCCAGCAGGTCTGAAGGGCAGAGGGTGGCCCTGGTTCATGTCGCCGGGCAGTTGTTCGGTTCGTTTCTGACAGCAAAGAATGAACAAGCGGAACACAGACCTAAGCTCTCTTGCACTGTCCAAGGAGTTGCACAGGGGCTACTAAATCGTCCGAGTGCCTGCTCAGCTGTGTAAGTTCTGGGGAATAAAGTGGTCACTGGGTGCAGGAACAGCAGTGACAGTATTCTTAATTCCCAGTTTTGGCTGGTAGATTATTAGGTTTTTTGGTAGATTATTAGTTTATGTAAGTCTAGTTTAGGTATAGGAGCATTTTCACAGCAGATTTTTATGAAAAAATAGCTAGTTCTGTGGCTGATCTTAACCTCCCAGCCATTTTATAGTTGTGCAAAGTATGATTTATGTGCAGATTTTCTCTGCTGTGAGATCAAAATAAAGCTGCAGGTAGTACCACCGGTTCAAAAATGCTGAGGTAAATGGATCTGCTTTTGGGGGAAAATCCTGGTTTGCCTTTATAGTTCTACAGTTGCTTGCAATTCATGTTCATAGATGTAATTCAGTTGTATTCCATGATGGGGAGAATATGTATATGTCAACCTGAATTTTGCCTGTTCTGAGTTTTAGATACCGTCAATTACAGTTAAGGTTCTTTTGTTGAAGAAGGAACATATTGCATGAAAAGAGGAAATAGCATTCTATTATATGCTAAAGTGTAATAATTTCCTTCTGAAAGACTTTAAATTATGTAGGGATGTTTTGTGTATGCCTTCTATATATGCAGTATGCACCTGAAACAGTTTTGCCCCAGATAATGATACTCGACCTCTTTAACTTCTAAAGGTTTATGTGTTCTCTGCGTTATTAAACACATACATTGACAAGGAGAAAATATGACAGAATGGTGACCTTTTTCCAGTGTTGTTGGTTATGGAATAGGAAGCTGTTGGAAAATGATTGCCACAGAGCTGAAAAGATAATCGGATGCAGTTCATTACTCATCTTGTCAGCTGCTCCTGCTACAAGGGATTGTATCACAAGATGTTAATCTGCTTGTGACTAGATTTCAAAGCAAGCATTTTTATTTTGGAGGGGGTGTAAGTAATTTAACGTCTTTCAATTTTGTTTCATTTTCAGAAGGAAGAGAAATGGAAAATTCCCAATTTAAAGTCTCAGAATATTAATTGATAAAAATATTAGTACATCCTTGTGGGTTCTGTTACAAAAATATGATGATATGCTGCAAAAAGCTATTTAATTGCAGAAGTTGTTCTTTTTAAGCTAATGATGAGGTAGTGTATTCCTTGAATAGTGAAAGTAGTCTGCTAGCACACTTCAGTGTGTTCTGCACGACCACAAGTACAGACACAAGACAGATTTGCACAAAAAAGAATCCCTTCTCCGCATTGAATCACTAATGTGGATGTACCCAGTGCTCCCATACGTTGTCTGCCAGTGAGGATATTTGGTGTAAGTGTAGAGGAGGACCAAATTCGTTACACTGTACAGATGGGAAGATGACAAGAATGCAATTTTAGCTAGATGACATTTTCTGAAAGTGAAAGGCCCAAAAGAGCAGTTACTTTCTGATACTGTGAGATGCTGCTCGCAGTGCTATATGAAGCATAGGGGAAGGCTTATAAACTTTCCATTACAGTAAGATGAGCCGGTAGATTTGCTGTGTACATTTCAGGCAAGCAGTACTGCCCTCTCCTCTTCCACCTTCATCCTGCCTGTCTTCTTCAGTCCTTGAAGATGTCCAGTACAAGGAGAGGGACATTCCTTTATTTTCTTGCCAAGCTGGAGAAAAATACTCCTTTTGCTGCCCTTTTTTGCGTCATTTTCTAGTATTGATTGTTGTCAAATGGCATTGTACATTATATTTTAAATAGTTAAATTATAATTGCCATTCTGATCTACAGGCACAGATGTAATCTCTATTAGAATACATTATTTAAAAAATAAGCAGAGAGATACTTAAAAGTACTTAAAAATAATACATTGAGTTAATGTATAAGCAAAAGAAATTACAGGTTTAGACAAAATAAATAAATGGTTTCTGGATGCTTATGGTTGCATATGGCACTTTTTACTCCGGCAGGAGTATCTCATGCTAATGCCTTGCTCTGTTCCAATTTTGGTAGCTACAGTCCACCCACTTAAATACCCCCTGGTGTATGCGTAGGCAACAGTATTCTCTAGTTCCTGCCAGAAACTCTTACACGGTCTTTTGTGTGCTATTAATCAGCAGCTATATTTCACCTCCAGAGTGACTGCATCTCAACACTGGACACGGGGAAATATGGTATCTTACATTACAGAAGCAACCGGTAATGACTCCATAGATGATGTTTTCAGTTGGTCCAAAACTGGGGCATTAATTGTTTTTTCCCCTAAACATTTTTGACTGAGTAGTCAATCAGTATGAAATGTTATTTGAATTTTCCATGTAGCTTTTCCCCTCTGTTTCTCCTCACACATAATACAGTTGGTTAGCCGAGATGTGAGGGCTTCCTTCACTACAAAATTCTGATACAGTTAATGAACACCATTTGCCCAGGTCAGAAGACACGAGCTAATGGGCAGACCATGGAAGTGTTTGGTACAGCTACTATGGTTTGGTGGCTACTATGCAAATGCTTACGTGAGTACCTATGTGTACATGTCTGACTATAATGTATATGTATATGCATACAAAAGTTATATATTTTCACAAAAACATTAAAGGTCATCACATATCTGTTACTGTTATTTGTCACCATGTTGAATTAAGATAGAAATGTCGATGTGGAGGGACTACATACAAGTTTGATTTCAAGACCCTTTAATCATTGCATTTTCTGCTGAGACTGACAGAGGTGTAGATGGTGATTACAGTAATGAAAAAAAAGTTGTATGAAAGTGCTCTGTAAGTATTTTTCCACCTCCATTAGATTATTTAGAAATTGAATTGAGTTACCATGCTGAATAGGCAAACATTGTTCCAGGTTGGGATAGAGAATATGAAAGCTAATTAATTTACTCTATAGTTAATGTGAAAGGTCATTTGTTTTATAGTAATTTTCATGTTTTAAATGTGAAACTGAAATGAAGAACCGAGTAATTTCACGTTTATGCTGCAGCAATAAATTTAGAAAAAACCCAAAAATATTTTATGCACCACACCTTCTGAATCATTGTCTACTTTGCCCATTGATGAAAATCAAGTACAATTTTACAGAAAATACAAACATACCTATAAATAAGTTACTTCATTTTTAGATGTCTCCGTGGACCTTTGACTGATTTTCAGGTTTTATATCAATTCTTTGAGACAATAGTTTTGGAACTGAAACTTGAGTTTGAACTTGCAGTCTTTCAATGATGAGATCTCCAGGTGGGATGCAGTGGTACCCTGTTCATGAATGCCATTCTAAACACTTCCACTGCTTTGCATGTTACTGCCAATGCAAGTGAATAGAGTGCATTCATTCTTCATCATCTTAAGTAGTAGTTCAGTTTGGAGTAGCTAGCTTTTTATATTTGATAGCTAGTCTCCTTTTTGTGGTGCTGGGCAGTGCAGAAGTTGAACTGACATGTTAAAAGGGCTTGTGTTATCAACAGGAGCTAGGGTTGCTTGGTTGTGGGGGGTTTTTTGGGGTTTGGTTTTTTTTCCTTATAGTCACTGGCAGTGCCAAAAGGAAAGCTGAGAAAACGCATCCCTCTTTGACAGCGATTTCAGTGCTGAACCCTTTGCTTAAACCCATCTTTAGCTGTGGATGTTGTGCTTTGATTTAAAACCATGGCAGGGGGGTTGGAACTAGGTGATCTTTAAGGTCGCTTCCAACCCAACCCATTCTATGATTCTATGTTTCAGTGAGTCAGGACAGAAACAGCGAAGTGCTGTCTCTGAATCGCTGACATTTGTCATCACTGCTGGCTGTTTCACTTTTTCATTCTGAGCACTTTTTGCTGATCATCATTACTATAGTAATTTGATCACACTGGTTAATTTATACCGTAGGGTCAATACATTACATGTATACCATGCAATGAAGAAAATCATTCTGTTCAGAGTGAGCTTCCCCTTCTGATGAAAACACTGGACAGCTCTCCAAGTATCTAAGTAGTGGGCAGGACAAGATACCCATCATCACCTCTTGTCATTTTTTCTACCTCAAACACACAGGAAGAAGGCAAAAGAGAGAAAACAAAATCATGCGTGAATGCTTGAGCATAAGTGCAAGATGTTAGGGGGAGTAAAGGAAAGAGCCTGCCATTTCTTGTGTCTCCTTTTTGCAAGAATATGCTGCCTTGTTTCCACTTCTGACAGCAAGCCCTGCTGACCCAAGGTGGTGAAGAGTCACCTGTGAGGTTCACTGCGTTTTCATGGGGTTTATTATTTTTAGAAACAGGAAACTGTTCTGTGTGAAGCAGAGCAGTGTGCACTGGTTTTGGTCCCTGGTCGGTGTTTGGAAGCACGTTGTAATGTAACAGTAGCAATCATGGCTGTGATGTAGCCAGCGTGAGAAACCCCATGGAATGAGAAGGTCACCGCAACGCAGAGAGATTTTCTAACCCAGCTCCTGAGGTGTACTGCTTCTGTCTACACGCACACCCCTAGAGAGCTGGGAGCATTTCTCTCAGACTTGAAGGAAAATACTTCATTTAAGAGAAGACTGAAGCTCATATTTTTGTTTTCTCCAATATTTTTTGTAGCTTTAAACTTGAGGAAAACTTCTCAGGCTTCATTTACTTAGTGTTTATTCTCAGTGATGGTAGAACAACTTTGACTGGAAGTATTTGCATTGAAAAGAGTATGTTTTGAATATTGTATTTCTTTTGTCCCTTGCTATCAGGATGGCCAGTCTGATATTTTGTACAAATTTTGGACTGCAGTAACTCAGACACTTTCCTCTCAGTTTCAGTCAGCAACAGACTGTAAGTATTCAGGATAAATGATTTATAATGTGTTCTATAGCTATTTTGAATCTCTCATTTCAATAAGCCCTTTGCTCATTATCTCCTCTACTAGAACTAAAGCAGTGGTTCACTCAGTGTGGGGTCTATGAATTGAAAACTTATTGGTTTTGTAATCAAAAAGGGGCATCCTCCTAAACTATGGTTAAATTTTCAGAAAGAAATAGATTCTGCTCCATTAAGTAGTCATTATCTAACAGGAAAAACGTATTTTTGCAACTATATGTGGAGGTAAAAATGTTTGGAATGGTACATTATACTTTCAAAAGTGAATGGGTTTGCCAAATTAAAAAATAGTAATTTGATTTTAAAGAGCAGTTCTTAACCATTTTTTCTCGTTAAGCACTGACTAGTTGTAAAAATCTAATTTAGGCATTTTTGGATACCTTTATAAATAGGACTTGAGTTCCTTCAGAGTCGTATCTTGTCTAAATGTAGATAAATGGCTAGTCTTCTGACTGTACACAATAGTCTGTACATATATAAATAGCAAATACAATCAAGGAATATTAAATAAAATTATATATAAACTTTAGACAGTACTATTACCAGTATATGCTAATGCACCATGCCATTGGATCATAAGCCCAGATGACATTGGTGCTTTCATAAATACATCTTTCGTGTTTGTATACGGTGTATAAAGTTAATCTTTTGCACATAGAGGTAAAGTGCATAAGATTTTGCATTTATCTTTGTGATCTCAGCTATTGCATTGGCCCTTCAAAATTTGGTCCTTCCAGGCTTTATAGCAGCAATATAATTTTGAGGAACTAGCTGGTTGATTCATCGTCAGTGGTTGCTAAGTAACTAGATGATCCCAAAAGAAAATATATTCATCTTGTGTTAAAATATATTAATTTTACTGTTTGCCTTATGCATTATTTTAACAGCAGTATGTACACACCCGGAATCTCATATGTTCAAACTGAACATTGTGCTACCTGGTTTCAGCACTCAGTTTTAAGACTGTAAAATTGTGACATCAGTTAATGGGATCAATCAACATTTCAGACATAAGGGAACTCTTACATTTTGTCAGCCGTACTTTGTCTGACAGCTATTCAAAACTATTTTATTACTTACAATTTTAATAATGTTTTTTATATAAATGTTTAGAGGGAGTGGTTAGTTTTTTTGGACAGTGAATGATGTTTTTACTTTGCTACAGCTGAATTTTGGGGAAACTGCTTACAGCGAGTAGACTTTTTCATTTAATTGATGCGTCTA
Source organism: Aramus guarauna (assembly GCA_013400195.1). Classification (NCBI taxonomy): domain Eukaryota; kingdom Metazoa; phylum Chordata; class Aves; order Gruiformes; family Aramidae; genus Aramus; species Aramus guarauna. The sequence goes on along the minus strand of VXBL01007345.1, from coordinate 272,102 downwards.
TATGAGAATGTTCATTTTTAACATATAAATTCGAAGTGATTGAATCCACTGACATCAGTCACAGACCTCTGGATCATATAGATAGAGGAAGACCAGACAATATCATAATAGTGTGAAAATAGGAATTCATGGCAGTTTACAGAGTTTGATAATAGATCATGATCTGCTTTTGTGAGGTTGGGACACTTTTTTTAAACATCGTCTTGTGACCTAAAATAACTCTGTGTTTGATAATGAATGTGAATCCTCCAGTATTCAAAATTATTTGAGTCAAAAGGATCAGCTGGGTGAAATGGGGCAGATGTCTGGAACCTGAAAAACCTACGAATGAATGAAACAGTGTTAATCTCCTAATGTAATGGGAAATCCATAAAGTATGAGTGATGTTAGATCAAGATTAACATCAACTGCTGAAACAGTTGTACATTTCTTTCATTTCCTGTTACTTGTGGCAAGCCATTCAAGGCTGAAAATAATGCTGATTTTTCTGCTGGCTTTGTCGTTCTTTGCTTGACAAGTTTAGGAATTGCATTTTAGATACCTTGTTTTAAGAAGTATGTGTAGAAGCATATGCTTCCCTCATCCCATTTCTTAAGACTTTGGCTCACAGAAGTTATCTTTGTCTGTATTAAACGGGTATCTCGAAAGCTGCACAGCCCCACACGTCTCCCCCATCAAGCTATTGTTAGAAAATCTCTAGATTTAGAGAGTTCTAATCACACTGTGGCCTTAAATGAATGATAATAGTAATAATTAAGTTTGATACCAAACATTTCACAACCATGATTAGTATTTTTATTGTACAAAATAAGTTTTCTATGTCCAGTCTTCCAATTGTGGATTTTATGCTGGTTCTTTAGATGCATACTTCTGTCAGCTGCATTTAATGTGATAGCTTTTGCCACTTTGAAATTAATTATAAATATTAGATTATTAATATTATGAGATAACATTGTATATCATTCATTGAAATAAATGCAGGGATACAGGTTGTTTGTAGGAATCAAAGAATTAGTTTGAACTTTGAAATGTGTATTGCTTACTGCTTTATTCTGCAGCCTCTATGTTTTTGAAACAAGCTTTTGAAGGAGAATACCCTAAATTACTGAGGCTTTACAATGACTTGTGGAAGCGCCTGCAACAATATAGTCAAAATATTCAGAGGAATTTTAACACAACTGGAGCTACTGATCTCTTTGCTGAACTACAACAAATGGAAGAAGATACACAGGACATATTCATGCAAAAACCCCAAGATTATGAGTATGTATTGTGAACTCTAAGGCAATAAAATGTCAAGCTTTGCACCCTGCAGGATAACAGAATATTTTTAAGAACTTGATGTTATTCAAATTGGCAGAGCGGGAAAATTTTAAAGAGGGTTTTTTTTTTCTTCTTGCAGTTATTGCTTTAATACTATTTTAGAGCTGTAAGATTTTCATTAGGTTATATAACTAACAGTATTGGATTGTCTTGTCTTTCACAAAGTCCCTGACTTTGGAACTAGTTTGATCTTTTTTGTCTCTTTGGGTGAAAAAAAAAAAAAACAGAGTGATGAAAATTCAATTTTATATGTGTTACGATTACAGCAGTAGCTTTCTCTTAATGATATCACAATCATTGGAGTGTGACAAATGCTCAGTTTGTTATGATTCACAGTTTTTATGTTTATACATTGTAGAATAAACATGATCTGAGTGGTAGATATCAGAAAGATCAAACTGAAACAGGCTCATCAAGTCTATTAGGAATTCTAGACTTATGTAAGACAAAATGAATATTTTATGTGAGATTTGTATTGGCTTAAATATGTTCCTGAGCAGTCAGTGGGAGATTTATCATTGACTTCAGTGGAAGCAAAGAAGAAAGTTCACCAAACTTCTGACAATGAGTTAAAGTGTTTGGGAGAGCTACTGCTTACTCATTTTCACAAAATAGAAATACTAAAGACTGAAGCTTATTAAAGATAACTTTAAGAAGAGTCTTTCTATTTGAAGCTTTTTATACTCATACATATACCAGGAGATACATTTTGGGGGGAGGTAATATGTCATTGGGTACAAGCTCTCTGCTTGTTCCGAATATATCCAGAACTGCAATGAAAGACCTTTTTATCTTACTGATATTTTGGGGATGTTTTTAGCACTGTTTGTCTCAAGAAAGCCTTGAATTAGGGATTCCACCTAGGTCTTACAGAAAGTGCTAAGAACTGCATTGAACTACACAGGATGGCTCCCTGACTAGTTACATGCTTCAGGTGAAAAGCAAGGTGTTATACACTGTTAAAGTCTTTTCAAGTGCGTATGTTTGAAGAGCAGAAACAAAAAACAGGTTCGATACTGCAAAGTTTGTATGGTCTGGAAAGATTCAATGCTAGTGTGCATTTTAATTTAAAATGTAGTAATTTTGTCTTATACCCACAGTCCAGAAAAGGCATTGAAAGATTCATTGCAACAATACGAAGCTGCTTATTTGTCAAAATCTTTGTCTCGGCTCTTTGACCCCATCAATCTTGTCTTTCCTCCTGGAGGTCGGAATCCTCCTTCTTCTGATGAGCTTGACAGCATCGTTAAAACTATAGCCAGGTATGCATATATAATACATTGCAAAATGTAACTAGTGACATGTTTTGTCTTGTAAGTTACAATTTTAGAAATGAGACTTCCTTAGCAGTAAAAGGTTGATTACTCTTTAGCTGTAAAACTGGTTAGTGTAAAAATTGTCAGAATTTGGAACGGAACGGAACAGAATAGAAATAGACTATTTCAGTCGGCAGGGACCTGCAGTGATCATCTAGTCCAACTGCCTGACCAACTCAGGACTGACCAAAAGTTAAAGCCTGTTATTAAAGGCATTGTCCAAATGCCTCTTAAACACTGACAGGTTTGGAGCATCGACCAGCTCTCTAGGAGCCTGTTCCAGTATTTGACCACCCTCTCAGTAATGCTTCCTAATGTCCAGTCTGAACCTCTCCTGGTGCAGCTTTGAACCATTCCCACAAGTCCTATCACTAGATACCAGGGAAAAGAGATCACCACCTCCTCCTCCCCTTCCCCTCCTCAGGAGGCTGCAGAGAGTGACGAGGTCACCCCTCAGCCTTCTTTCCTCCAAACTAGACAAGCCCAGAGTCCTTAGCTACTCCTCATAGGACATTCCTTCCAGCCCTTCCACCAGCTTTGTTGCCTTCCTCTGGAGGCATTCAAGGACCTTCACATCCTTCTTAAATTGTGGAGCCCAGAACTGCACTCGAGGTGAGGCTGTATCAATGCTGAATACAGCAGAATAACTGACTCTTTATTATTATTATTTATAATTTATTCTAAAATTTATTGTTTATTATTTATTTTCTGTATTTTGTTTTTCTGGAATAACTGAAAATTTCATTTAAGTTTTACTGTTTAAGCTTGTAAGACATCAGGAAGAGAAACTTCACATATATTATAAATGTCTGATATCTTAATTATTCTGACTGTGTGAAAGGGAAGATGATAGTTGCTTGGCTGCAAGTGATAATACCTAATGTAAATATTCTGTTAGAGTGAAACAGCAAGATAATAGATAAAGATGACTATTCCAAGTAGAATTTATAAAATGAGATGCTTAAATTACCAATGGTGCATTTTTCCTCATAAGGTTTAGTAAGAACTACTCTGTTTAACACAGTCTGAAAACGATGGGCTGTATTCACTGCATGTGTATGTGAGTGCGTGTGTCTGTCTGAGCCGGCACAGGCGGGACACAAGAACAACCACAAAACCACGGATGAAATGCAAAGAGTCAATTCATTTTCGTTACCTCGCCAACTGGGAGATCCCTGAAGCAGCACGTGGGCAGAGGCACACTAGCAGGGACACAGGCACCATGGAGCTCCGTCCGTGCTAGAGGATCACCGAACCTGCTGTTTTCACTTGGATTTCAAGGATTCCCACAGACATAGTTAACCGCTGTGCTTTGATCTTTCCCACAGCAGGGCAGGCATCTCAAGCATGTTTCGATAGCGTGCCTCTAAGTCTACCACAGGCCTGTGTTATTGAAACACAGATGTTCTACTTGCCCAACACACAAGACTAAACAACAAGTAGTACGATATATGTGTTTTTCTACACCCCAGCTGCAAGTCACTTGAGCGTGTTTACAGTCCTCCTCACCAATCTTCTGTTGCTTTCCTGCAGCGTGTAATAGCAAATACTGACACTGCACTTGTGGCCGGGAGTGGCAGATGCTCAGAACATGCTTATTGGTGTGGCTGTTGATGCTATTTTGCTCCTTGCAGAGGAGAAGGGAAAAGACATGACGTTTCAGCTGAGTTTTCCAGAGTGACCTTTAGCTAATGATGTTTGGGGCCCTGCAGAGTTCTCGGAGAAGGTTATTCCTATATCAGGGTGCCTAGTGTCTCTCCAGTTCTTGGGAGAGGTTAATCTCATCACTAGCAACATGATGGTCCCTGTGCTTGTCTGTTTTCAGTAGAGCATTTATGAATGTGGCCCCAGCCAATGGAGATCTGGGGGTTTCCATGAATAAGAAATGCTGGAAGTGATTTAGAAGTCTTTTCCGTCTCTCATTTGTTCCCTGTCATTCCTTTGGGGCCTATGTTACTGTAAAGGATTGCCTAAAACACAGCTTATTAGTTGTGTCAAGCTAAGGCGTCCCCTGGGTATTTCTGCACAGCTCGTATAATTCCAGAGTTGAATGACTGTGTATTCACCTGTAATGTTTGAAGGCTGCTGCCAAAGCTTGAATGTAGTTAATTGCAGTCAATATTTTTGAATGACTTACTAAGAGTGATTTCATACTGAAGTGTCATTCCTAAACTTTGCTCATTTTTACTAGAATAGGAACACCGCACATGAAATTCCCAAATGACTTGTTAAATTGTAAACTGAATTACGGTGCTTAGAAAGACTGAGTTGTATGCATTACTCTCTCTAAATTGACATGCCACGTAACTATGTGTTCATAGTTAATTCTTTATCATTTAAATACAGCACTGTTTAGTTGTTAATTAAGATTTGTAATCTTTGGTTCCAGTGAGCTAAATGTGGCTGCTGTTGATCCGGACCTGAGTTTAGCTGTGGCAAAAAATGTGGCAAAGACCATTCAGCTCTATGGTGTAAAGTCTGAGCAGCTCGTAAGTAATTTTAAATTTCTAAAAACTTATGTTTTTCTATGTACAGTGTTCTGGTTTTTGTAGATTTACAACATAACAGTAAAGCAATGTGGATAGACAAAACCTTCAAATTGGCTATTTAGAAACATTTTCAGTTAAATTCTGCCTTCAGATAAACACAGTCTATTGATAGCAGTAAAATTTGTCTGTGTAACTCCAAATTGAATTTGCCATATTAATTTTAAAAAATCAAAATTCTAGTTGTCATTAAGTAAAATTAAGACAATTCAATTCAGTTTAATAGTTACCAACATTTGATATTCTATCAGTAACATGATACATCGTCTTTATGGTATTAAAATCTGGACTATTCAAATATTGTTTTCACTACTTGAGACAAAGTTGGTCATTTTTCCCATATATTTATTATTGGCCATATATTTAACTGACCTTTGATTTTTTTGCATTTGCCAAATGCTTCCAGTCATTTGCCACACACTGTTATGTAGCATTAAACTGAATAGAGGAAGGATCCCCAAAGCCTTATCCTTTGGGTAAGGATCCCCAAAAAGCCAATGGATAGTACAGTGAATGTGGTCATCATACAAAAAAATAATTTTTAAGATCAACAATTTTTTGTGAAGTCTGTTGCTGAAATTTTAACGCTCTTCTTATGAAGAGATGTAAATTAATTTTTGCAATATGCAGACCTACAAGAAATCACTATTTGTATTTGTAAACAAGATTTTCACTTAAGCAACATTAATTCTGAAAGCAAACTCTGACTCCAGTGACATTAATTTACTATACCTTCATTTAAAGACAGATAGTTGCTAAAAGTTTTTTTTGTAACAATTGCCTACAAAACATTGCCGCAATTAAGTTAGTGTGGATTCTATTTACCTTTTAGACACCTGCTGTCTGGAATAGCTTTAAAAGAATTGCAATTCAATAACACATACCTTGGTTAGCGTGTCTGTTGGATGAATTGTATTGGAAGTTTGCAAACTAGTGTATGGAAGAGGAATGTAAGTGAAGCAGTCATGAAGGTCATAAGGAATATTTAAAATTTTAAAATAAAAATATGCCTTTACACTATTTTGCTATCTGTTTAGAGCATAGTGCTTAAGTTGGGTCTTCCTTTAAAGACACTGAATCATGGCTTCATAATTCCAGAGTGAAATTTGCTGATGAAAGAAATCAGGAGTTTTCGTAGATTGTGAGAGTCATCATGAATACAAAATATTACACTTGTGTCTCTATTATTTATCATGGAATGTGGTGTCAAGTAGTGGCATTCACCTGGAAAAAAAAGACCTGTCAGCTGTAACTGTGGCAGCACCAGGTCTGTTGTGCTCATCATCTCTGTTAGAGTTTGCATCTGGCCAAGTGGCTTGTTCGAAAGTATACATTGCTTTGGGATCCGCCAGCCGGCAAGTTCTTCAGGAACCCTGAGAAAAAGGGTATGTAGAAATACGCTGACAAGTATATGGTTGTGTTAGTTGACCTTAAACTAAAAGAATGTAGGAGTAAAGAGGGAGTCTGGGCCCTTGAACTTCTTGAATTTGACAACTGAAAATAAAACCTGAAACTTTGAAAAACTCAGTGACAGGATTAGTCAAACCGGCAGAACCAACATGAATGTCCTTCAGAAATATACCTGCAAATTGTGAAACAGTATCAACTATGTATCGCACAGCTACTTCCCCCCCCCCATTTTTTTTTTTCTTTTCTTACTGATACACACGTTACAAAATTAATAACTGGAAGGGCTCAACGCAGTTGCCAAGGCAGAGGTGTATAGTGCCATTTTAAAGTACTGAAATCCCATGCCGAGCCTCCAGCTGCCTCTCCAGAAAGGCATGGCCCTCCCACTTGTCCTGTGCCATGCTTGCCAGCCCTACAGATATAATCTAGAACATCTTAACTTTTTTTTTTCTCTATACCTATTTTTGGGCAGACAGATTGAGCCTGAAATGTGTACCGTGTGTAGAACAGGAGCTGTGTCAGACAGCACTGTTTCGTTATGTTTTAGTGGTGTAGCCAAGAATGCAATCTTCATTCAATCTTGCAATCCAGCCCTCAACAGTAGCTTTCTAAGGCTGAGAAGGGGGACCATGTAACATCTCCGCTCAGATGCTTCATTGCTGATAGCTGTAGTAGAGCAGCGCTAGAGATGGAAATTTAATTTCCTGGAGGAATTCACGATTGAGTTCTCTTCCAAATTAAACAAAAGAATCTCTGAATTCTCGGTGAAGGAAGATTGGGGGACTTTTGAGAGTCATTAGAATTTTTTTTTTCTTAATGTTGTTGTAATATTGCAGGTAGATTGGAATAGTGAAAAACTGAAAAACAGTCCGAAAAAAGTTGAGACATTCTGATGTCAAGGTTTTTATTTATTAAATTTCACAAAAAAAGGAATTGCAATTCACCAAGATTTCATCACTATTTCTCCAGTTAGCTTTAGATAGGACAAATCACAAGAAAAATGTTATTCAAGACTCAGAGATTTTACTTTTGAGTAAAAGCAGCATCTAGCAATCCGTACATACAGTACTAAAGTGAAAACAAGTAAAGAGGAAATGGCTTCTTCCTGTGAATCCAAAGCGTTTGTTTGTGTAACTTGTGACTGCGTACACTGCTGGCTTTTGGTTTTCAGCTTTCCCCACACCAAGAACTAGCTGTTGCTGTGCCTGAGACCTATTCCTGTATTAACCAGTTGAAATGATTCCAGAGAAGATATAAATAACCCTCTGTGAGCAGCAGATAGATATATTCTGCTCTTGGGTGAATCTCTCACCAACCCCTTGCTGTTGCTTGATGTGGCTGGTATATGCCATGAAACGTTCAGATTTATTGTCCTATTTTCAGTCAGTGTAATTGCAGATGTTCTTACTATACAGAGTTGGAAGGGATAATTATACATTGCACTAAATTTAAAAAAAATATTTCTGTTAATTTAAGAGTATTACCTTTCAACTTCACCACCCATCCTGTGTTTTGCTAGGTGATGCTGAGGAAGGGTGCTTGGTATAATTTCTCTGTGCCATTACTATTTTGTCTCTTCTTATTCATGTTTTCCCTAAATCAGGCAGCCCAAACATCTTCATAATGATTACAGACACTGCGAGATTTCCATTTAGTCACCATTTCTACATCCTTCTCATTCCAGATTGGATGAGAGATTAACAAATCTGATCATCATGCTTTGGATAAGAGCAAAATTTTCCTCTTCTGTATTTGCACATTGTAATCTATTGCTTACTTTTTAACATACTGGCTGCTTACTGAGCCAGATCTTGTTCACTAGTCACTTTTTTATGTTAGTGAGCCCAGATTAAAAAAAGAATACTAACTTTTCTCCTTGATTTAAGAGTTTTCCAGAGTGGTCATCTATTCCCATTTGCAAATATCTTGTTACTCGTCTTGATTGACACAGAAGGAAAATAGCTCTTTCATCAAATGCTGACAGTACGTACAGTGGAGGGAAGAGATTAATGAGAAACCAGTAAGTTGCATTTCCTGAAAACAAAGAAAAAGTTGAGTAATTTGGGGTTTTTTTGAGAATCCATGCTGCTTAACAGAAGATAGGAGCTCACAAATCTGCCTCCTAGAGAAATTTTCACCTGTTTGTATAACTGATAGTTTAGAAGAGATGTAAAGGAGAGCTTATATCTCGCCAACATCTTCATTAGATGCCTTTGACATGGCAGCAGTAATTGCATGGCAGGATCCTCTAGGGCTGTGATCTCTAAACATTTTTAGTCATGCATCGCTATCAGTAAAAACTTTTTGAGCATGCGCTCCCATGATATGCGTATTCATTTATAACTTACATACACGTGCTATTGAAGTTCTGGTATTTTCTTCCTGCACCCCAATGGATTGTCTTGCACAACCCCTGTGGTGCACACACGCCACTTGGAAGACCACTGCTCTGCAGTAATCTTCCATAATAAGAAGTGAACAGATTTTGGCTGTCCATTTTTGGAAAAGATGCCCGATTGATTGCAGAAGTATTTAAAATCCATGTTTGATTTTTGCTCATATGCTACTTTAAATCAGATTTTTCATTTATGTATATAAAAATGAAAAGGATGGTTACCTGTTGATTGGAAGTGAGACAAACCTTTATTTCCCCAATTGATGACCTGTAATTTTGTTGTTTGTTGAGATTAATTCTAAATATATTTGAAATGTTGTGATTTCTCTCATAATTAAAAATCTCTTTGTTGCAACTTTGCAAGTACTGTGTTTTGGTTTGCCTGTTAATAAACCTATTTCCCTTACTGATACTTAGAACTGGATGTCTTATAGAGAGAAGTCATGAAACATCAAGGGTTAAAAGCTCTGAAAGTTTACAAGATCTGTTCTTTTGCCAACAAGCAAAAAAATAAATTGCAAACTCCGTTATCTTTATGGAGATTGAAGATGGAAGAGCCCTATTTGGTCACATAGTCTATCCCCTTCCCAGCACAGGAGTATTTCAAACAATATTTATTGTTGGGCTTTTTGTTGCATTCTTTCTGCTTTTACAGTAATGATTTCAGTTACCTCATATATTGTGAGTAGAAATGTAAGTACTGTATGTTCTCGTACTTTTGTGCTATTTCTGTTCAGCTTGGCATGTGGGTGGATTGAAATACACTAACACACCCACCAAGTGCACATAGATGAAATGTGTTGTGCTGTGAACATGAAAATGCAGTTGTTTAGAGAAGATGCGATTCTCCTACTTTTTGAACCTGCAGACCTCTCCTAGTTTCCTCCCTAGAGTTGCAGTCGCGCTGTCAGACTATATTGATTGCAGAGTCCCCCAGCAATCTCTCCTGTCTTGTCTTGTGGAGGCTGTGTCTTGCTACCTCCTCCAACCGTAAGGCATCACCGTCACAGACAAAGTGGCCTGGTATCTTCTGGCTAACAAACAAGCAAAGAGTAATTTGTGGAGGCAGGATTGTAAAAATCAGGTTGCCTACTTGCTTTTCAGAGCAGGTAAGGGTGACAATGCTGGCAAATTCTGGTGGATCAAACTGTCTTAAAAACCATTTTTATATGTGGTTATGTAATGGTATGCTTACATGATTTAGTCAAACACAAATTCACTCTGCTGTGCTCCCAGATGATGGGGCATGTTTTAGCTCCACTCCAAGTCAGGATGACCAGCTCAGGCTTGGCACCTTGCTGAGCACAACACTCTCATTCAGCCTGGAGCACAAGCAGAGCAAGTTCATGTTTGCTTGAAGTACAGGCCGAGCAAGAATCTGCATGGCCATACTATACTAGGCGGATTTATCCTAAGGTTAGGGTAGATAAGGCTAAAATCAGTGGGAACTGTGATTGCCTATAATTGGAGAAGGTTCCTAAATATGGAATATTGTATTTTATGGAGTAATAAGTTTATCTAAAAAAAGAGATCTTTCCAACAGACAAGAGGCTGCAGGCAGATGATATAATGGAGAACATTCCCACTGTCAGTCTTGTAAGCAATCATAAAGAGGAAGCACTCAGAAGATGGAGAAGGAGAGTGGGTGTAATGAGGAGGAAGGAAATAGAGAATTTGATTTATTTTTTTTATTCTCTTAACTAAATGTGGTTGGACTTGTGTCATACATCTTACAAAAGCTGATGAATGAGGTGATGGCCCAAAATACAGGCTGTGGGCAGTGCTCTGGGAGAGCTTCTAATCCGTCCTTTGCCCACAGCTCATGGTAGAGGCTTGGCTTTGCATCAGGGTTTTCGCCAGGGTGGTGGTTGTGGGATTTTCTGATGACCAGGTTTGCCTGGTTCGAGCCACTTGAACATTTTTAAGCACTGTACAGGAGAGGGAGCAGAGTCCGTCCTGGAAGTATGAAGAATTCTTCCCTGACCTTCTTAAGAAAACATAAGGTGACACTTGGTGTATTTTATATATTTCAAAGTTAAAATACTAAAGACCCAGTAATAGAAGTAAATGTTGAGATTAAAGATTAAAGATAAGACATAAGTGGCTTAAAAATTAGAGTCCCTGCATGAAGGTTCAAATAGTTGTCCATATCCTCAAAGGGCAGGATAGCGACTCACATGTTATTAAAGACCTCTGGTACTGGACACATCAAAAGGCAAAATGAGAGGGAACTTTGCATCCTGATCCCAAAAGCAATGGACCACTGTGCACGTGGGACACAAATAAATTGGTATGGATTTTCTTTGGTGAACAAGGTTTTTAGATTCTGGGTTGTTTTGAGGGAAAAGTCAGCATCAGCTGATATCTGTGAGAGAGAGTAGGCAGCCTCTTTCTCACTACTCTGGATCTCAGTAGTATATTGAGATTTATTTACATTTACTGAAGTAAATATCGGAGTTACATAATGTTATACATGGTTTTAGAAGGTGCAACAGTAGCAGAGTACTAGGGCAGTAATATGAGCAGTAACATGCGGGTACTCAGCCAACTACAAAAAGGTTCCTGGGAAGTAACTGAGAAACTGATTTAGCCTGATACTGTTTTTCAATGCAGTGGTGAAACTGGATTTCAGATGTTGTAAAACAGCTCTGAATATTTAATTGGATGAATGTTTAAATGTAAAGTGACTCTGACATAAACATTCTGTGACTAAAACTAATATACGTTATTTCTAAACTTTATTTTTTCTGCGGGTTTACTGAGATCCAGTTTTCAATTAACTGGTACTAAATAGTGTAACTGGGACTGCGTTATTGTAAAGTATTATTATCTGTCAAAATGATGAGTAACATGCACTTGATGACAGATGTTTTTAGTGCATTACTGTTTAAGAAAGTAAATACAGAAGAAGAGCATGAGAAGTAGAAAACCATAACAATTCGTTGTTCTTTCAACCCCTGCTTCAAACGCTGATACATCCCGATCACTCACCGCTTGTCCCCAAATGGTCTGGATTTGCTTTTGAAACAGAGTAGGGGTGTGGAAAGCAAAACATGTAACTGTCCTCAGAACAATAAATTAAGCAAGTAAATGAACTTGGTCTCATCTGTTTGAAGGCAAACTTGTATCATCGAGACTCGTTCTGATTCGCGTTGGCCTCACTTCAAGCATCAGCTAAATGTGCCTGGTTTTGCTGCAGAAAGGCTGCGTATTAAATTGCTCCAACACTTGTTGCTGGGATGTTTATGTTAATGTCTGCCTCTCTCAGTTGGGAATACAAGGTCAGTGAAGCTTTACGACTGTCACTCCGGACTTTATTTGCCATCCTAGCTGTGAACCCTCTCAGTCTCCAACGTGGGACGTACCAGTAGCGTCTGTACCGTCAGCGAAAGGTGCCTGGGATCCTTCCTGGGCGCTGCGGCCGCAGGACAGCCGGCCTCGTGGCCGGTGAGGGCTTCTCTGCCCGCGGCCGGTGGCTGCCTGTCAGCGCCCTGCCGGGGTGGTCTCTGCACTAGTGCCTCCCCCGAGCCCTGGCTGGAGACTGTTTGGGCGCGTAGCTGTTGTCCCAGGCCAAGACCTTGCTAATGGCTGTCCTGACAGTTTGGCGGTACAGATGATCGCATGCCAGATCCAGGAGCCTTTCCTGGCACTGTTTGATTTACTGCTATGGGCATAGCCAATATGTGAATGAGACCAAACGAGAGCGACATGCAAAATCTGTTCGAGAGGAAGCTTAAAATGCTGACAGATTGGGGTAATTTTTTTCTTGCATCTGGAATTCATACTTTCTTACTTCTGATGTAAATAAATCTCTAAGGCAAAAGTTAGGAGATGCTGACTTCTTCTATAGTAACATTGCTTTTGGTCTTGAAATTTTCTTGGATTGCCAGAGCTTCAAAAGATATGCTTTCCTAAACATGTTTTTCTATCTTTAATGCTTGTTAGCCGTACTTTACTTACTTTCAAGTAGCATTTGGTGTTTCCACCAGAGTTTTAGTTCTTGAAAAGAGCGCAGTTGTCCGTGGTGGTGTGGCTAGTTGGCAACTCCAAATACTGCTGGGCAGGTGCAAGAAAACTCTTGGATATTAACTCTTTTCAGGAGTCCAGCACTTTCTTCAGGTAGCCAGCTATTTCTCTGAGCCAACTCAGATGACACCTTTTTGGATGCCAGTGCAACCAACCCCTTCTGTAATTTAATATTCTATTTTCAGTGAATGTAATGGATGGAGATATAGGCTGAGGAGCATCTATCTATCTGTCATGTTCAGATATTTTTAGAGCACTGATCTTTGTAATGCTGATCAGCAGCAAATGCATTACATAAGATTAGCATCAAAATATATATAATGGGAAGTCAGCTCTGCTGCAGTTGTTCTTAAATTATTTTTAGTATTGCCCACAAAACTTGTATGGCTCAGCGCATTATCCTGCCATTGTGCTCTGCCTCTACTCTATAGGAATCATTTTTAAAGATGAATTTCTCTTCTCTCAGACCTTTTCAATCACAGGTCTCCTTCCTGAGGCTTCAAGTAAGATTGTCAGTCAGTGATACACATTACAAAGATTTTAATAAATGCCCACTCTCCACTAGGACTGAAACTGAGACAAACAATTTATCTCTTATCGTTCTTCAATCCACTTTATATTTGAACTTGTGATTTGCAGGTGCAAGATTGCAAATTCTGCTTTACTTACCTCCTCAGTTACTGCTGTGTTCTTTAATGCTGCTCGGGTGGCTTAATCTTTTGCAGTTACCCATAATGATATTTTCAATTTTCCATTTCTGGTGGATATTCGGCACTCATATCTCCCTATTAAATATCTCTGGTCCAATAGCTAGCCATTTAGAATACATTGGAATAGATTATTTGGGAGGGTTTTTGAGTTTAAAGAGGCAGACTGAGAAAACAGACCATATTCTTCTTGCACTACTCTAGAAATTTTCTGCAAAAAAAGCCGATCCTTTGAGTATGTTTAGAACTAGTTTGTAATTACTGAGGTTTAAAATAGATTTCAACTTTCTGCACATCCATCCTGTCACCATAACTATTGTGCTGTTTGTCTTTGGTGATGTAGTTTGGAAGCTGAATTCTGTGATGCGATGGCTTCACAGATCTTCCAAGATCTTTTCCCGAGATTACAATAAAACGTTCTCTGAGACTGGTTTACATTTTTACTGTTTAGAAACAATCTAATTTATTAATGCCTCTCCTTGGTTTGTAAACCTTGTTGCAATAAAGAGAATGAGGAAAGAAAATGCTAAAAGGCCAGGTAGAATAGAAAAACAACAATTAATTCAGCTTAAACGCTGAGCTGAGAAAGAGACAGCATCGTTACAAGGACTATTGCTAATGTCATTTGTAGAAGAAAAAATGTCTGTCATGCTTGATCAGGGGAATGAAGATTTAAATAAGCTGTTTTCAGTGGGTTATTTAGCAATATGAATGGCTTATTTTTGTCCTGAATCTAAAAGGCTAAGTGTATTATAACTGATCCAGAGACTATATTGGAACGTCTTGGCTCAATCAGTGAAATTGTTATGAAAGGCAGAAATGCAAAGAAAGATGGGACTTAAAAGTTAGAATATTGCAATAATAAAACAGTTGGATGAGAAGGATGTTTTCTTACTTTTCCCTGAGTGTTCATGGGGAACCTTTTGGTCTATATTTAGTGGTGGACTGTGACAAGGCAGAGAGCGGCTGGACTAAACAAGTTGACCATTGATTTCGCCCCTGTCTGCCTAATGGCAAGGAAAAATATCTGTAATGTGTTGTAAGAAAGAAAGAAAGATGTTGATCTAGGAGGGCTATAATTCTGGTTTCTTCTTAGGGAAATGAAAAAAATTAAGACCTCATTTATGGAGGAAAGCATTTGTTGGGTTGGCTTTAGTCATATGTATTCCTAAGGAGAAATGTACCTTACACCAACAAACAACATCGTTTTGCTCATTTAATTTATTCAAGTTCCCCAAATGAAATATGCTGTACTATCAAGAAAGCTGACATGAGCTGCATCTCTGTTAGGATGTTTACTGACATAACTGTGTGGTTTGGGGTATCTGCATTGGGTTTTTGTCCACCCATCCTCTTATCCGTCATAGCTAAATTTAACTAGCTGAATAATTCAACAAAGTAGGGGAGAACAGGGTGGAGAGGGAGAGAGAAGAGATTTCCTGGAATCCAGTTCTTCCAGTGAAGGGAAAATACTCTTCATGCACTGGAATTTTGGCACCAGATTTAAACTCCATCAAATTTATGAGGCCCGTGATGGTTTTGAATTGAAAAGCATGATGAATTCTCATTGTAATGACATAAAGTGAATTTCTGATTGCCTTTTTTATTATGTGGTCTTATAGGAATTAATCCATGTCTTGTATTAGATGGTGTTATATTGAATTGTGAGCTTTCATTTGCTGGTGAATCACTATTCAGGACATATTCCAACAATGAGATTTGTCTGACAGTTCCAGGGAAACGTATCTAGTCCTCCTGTCTAAATGTCGAATATTGTGAACTTTGGATGGAAGTATGAAATGTAATAAGCTCACAAATTGTCAAGAAGAGTAGTGAAATGACACTTCAGGAAAGGTTTTCTGTAAATAACAGGTCAGTTACAGGGGTGTAAGTAATGTGAAAGATTATGTTTTCCCCACTTCTTTTTGAGATACGTGAATTAATTGTATTATACCAGTACCTTGAAGACGTGGTGTTACTGTCATTGAAAAACTTGTATCTATGCTATTTAAACGAGAGAACCCAAAAATATGAATTCAATATTTGGCACATTAAAGGAATTCATTAATAGGTATTTAAATAGAATATGTGGGAGGCTATTATATGCTAAAATAATTTCAGAATAATTACTATTTCACTGTACAGTAATAAAAGCTAAAGATGGCTGTAGGTCTAACTTAAAAATAATCAGAAGTCAGCTAAGGTTTTGTAATTATCTTTTTTTCTGATGGAAAGATCAGAAGAGCTTTGTTAAAACAGTTATTAGGAAGCTACTTATAGTGGTCAGAGAATACTTAGAAATGTCTAGCTGATAAGTCACCTAAAAGAGCATTTAAAATTTTAAAAAATGAATTAAAAATCTAGAGGAGGAAGTTGCATTAAAAAATAACTTCATGAAACATTTTCTTCATTCTCATGTTGTCTTTTGCTGGTTAGATCGTGACTCACATAACAAATGTGTGATTTTTATTTTTTTTTAAAGAGATACTGGCTAAACTCCAGAAAAAATCATCCAAGCATAAAAGGCTGGTTTTGAGAGTACTATGGACTTCATTTTATCTTGCTGGGAAAGAGGTTAAAAGACTTCTTTAGATCTGACTTGTAATGGTGCTAACAGGTAGGAAAAGAGCAAGATTGCACAATCCTTACAGTATTTTGCTATAGTGCGCTCTAAGTTATTTCATACCAAATTAAATTCTGTGATTCAGAAATAGATTTGATTAAATGTATGTTGATACAGTAAAGGCTTTGAAATTTTGCAATTTTGGAACAACTGTAAGGAGAGTTGGACAATGTAAAGCTCATTTATAACCTTCTGCAGGGTAGAAGTATTCTAATCTCAGTTAACACCTGGACTTGATACCAAAAAAAAGACAGATGGCAATTAGATAAGTTGATTTTATTTTTTTATGTGTAGATGAATATCACCCTATCATGTTGGACCCATCTTACATGTCCTGGGGATGGATGTCTGCTCTTCACCTCTGGAGGTGCATTCTCAGTAGTTGGTTGGGACCAACAGCTATTGGGATGACTTATAAAATATGATTAATCATTCAGTCATTAATTTGGCAAGCATGAAAAATTCAGTAAACTGTTACAGTCAGAGGTATCAGGATCAACACACATTGTCCTTGAAATCCTCCTCAGACTTGGGCTAGCTGGATAAACTTGAGTCTGAAAAAATATCAAATACAAGTGGTGTAGTTTTTTGAAGTTGAGAAATGATTCCAAGTGCTTCAGGTTTAGGATTCTCTGAGATTCCGTAAAGGAACTGGTTTTAGGTGCTTTCTGATAGCAGAGTTGTTTTAAAGCATCTCATTATTTAAGGACCATGAACCATTACTCACTTTTGATTATTTTATACAGTGCTTTTCTTCTCAGATGATTCAAAGACTTAGAGATAAATCCTGTCTTTTCTGTTACAGAAAGACCATTTGCTGTTTTCCTTCCATTTCTTCTGCTTTTGAAAATACTAAAGAAGAAAAAAAAACGAAACAGAAATACCCCTGAGGGAACGGTTCGATGATTGCTGTTGTTCTAGCATGAATAGCATGAGTGTGCTGTGCGGTCTTGGTTCTTGGTCAAGGACTTAGCAGTTCCTTCAAATTTTTCTTCCCAAAATGATGATTGTGTTTTCTATAAGATTCTGAATGCCTTTACCATAAGGCTCCTTTTCTATATTCCTAGAATACAAAATTTTCATTTTTCTGAGAAAGCTAAATATATATATATATATATATCTTCCGGAAGCTACAAGAATGTCCTGAGGGTGCAATATAAATGTTTTTATGCACATTTTAAGTTATTGCCTGAACTCACAGCTTATTTCTTTCTTCATATCTTGAAATGTTTCATCTTCTTTGAAAAATTAGATATCATTCTAAGAACATAAATTCTTATTTATGATTTATTCTTAAATTTTCATTGATTTTTTTTTTTTTTTAAAGCAGTACATTAATTTTAATTTATCCTCATCTGTCAAGGACCTTATTTGCCCCGACACATTCATTTGAATCCTACACTTCAAACCTCTAAATTATGTCTCTTCTTTTTGCAAGTTGTCCTTTAAGTAGCTAATATATGAGGTAGCATAGCTAGTGGAGTTCAGATCGTTGTGTATTTTTCTGCTAAATGGTGTCATATTTTTACAAAAAGTAGCAAACTGATTCTAGTAAACTTTTGTTTCTTAGGAGGAAAGAGATTGTGAAATGCTCCTTCTGCCGTATGGAAAACATTAAACCTCAGAGTAAATCATCCCAATTATTTGTAGCTCATGGGAGAAATCCTAGGGCCAAGCCCTATTGACTCAAACTCTGTAAATGGATTCTGCGCTTTATACTAAGTTGTTATGATCAGGCAGGAGGCCAAGTACCAGATGGATTGATTGCTTTCTGCCAGAGGTATGGCCACATCAGCTGCCTCTATTAGGAATGTATTTATTCTTGAAAATGTCAGCTTGACAATTGGAGTTCAATTTGTGCTATCAAAACACATTAGTCTCGTGATCCTAGAGTTAGATCGAATGCTTTGTTGAGAGGCACTACTTCCGTCTCATTTTGATTTAATATCTTCCCTGTACTCCTTCTAAATTATGATGCTGTTTCCTGCTCTTTGGAGAGTGGGTTTGCTGAGGCTGTATTAGAGTAGAGAAATCAAATAAATGGAGTTTTCCAAAACTGCCAAGAAGGATGCACACAAGATCTTAGTCACTTAGCGTGAAACTGGGCTTTTTCACAAAATGTTCAGTTTGTGAAGGGAATGGTAGCAAACCGGTTTGCAAATCAGTGTCTCTTCTGAGCTGCCACCTGTTGAAAGGGGGGAAGTTAGTCACTTGGAAACACTAAACAAATTACAGGAAAAGATGTAGCAATAGTCTGAGCTTTTCTACAAGAAAAAGACAAACTCAGTTAGCATTTTTTTATAACCCAAGGGAGAACTGATGATTTGATTTATGTCCTAATCTAAATTCTAGATTCATTGCTTCATCGTGAAAATAAGAATTTAAACCCAAAGCAGTCCTATCATAGCACATGTCTCAGCATGTGAGATCAAATCCATGCTGTCAAATTACATGTCTGTTCTTAGGTATTAAACATAGCAAAGTGTAAAATCCACAACACTCGATCTAGTTATTTCTAAGACATATTTCAAAGGCGAGTCTACGCAAAGGAGTGCAAATACATTTATAGGGTAATTTATCTGACATGAATATGCTAACAGTATAGGTACCTGTATGTGTCTGCAGTACTGCTTTAGATTCCATTTATAGTTAGTAGAGGGACACGGATGCATACAGGGTGCATTTAGTCTTTCCCTAAAGCAAGGTCTCTACAATAGGCTAGAAGAATTACTCAATAGAAGTGTTATTTCTCTACTTGGTAGTTTCCTGCATGTGGTCAGGTGAATCATTCCTGAAAATTTCTATGTTGTGCAACTTACTGACCTGATAGAAGTGTCCAGAAGGATACACACTAAAAGAGACTGTTTTCCAGAAGGACTTCTGAATTTGGTGAGAGCACAGTGCCCGTTGTGGCTTACAGGGTCTCCACCACATCAAGCTAAAGCAAGTCATATGGCACGGCCAGTCATACGGCCTTCAGTCAACTTGTTTCTCTTTGTGACACATTTTTTGTGTGTCAGCTCCTGCAAGTGTCCTTTTTGGTTCAAAAAACTACCAGGTCTGCTCCATAGCCCTCAGAGTCTGCTGAATTAGATTTAAAAAAAAAAAAAAAAAAAAAAAAGGTCTTCTAGCCAGCTTCTTCCAGCTAGTCAGCTACTGGATTGAACCTGCAAATTTCAACCTCTGACCTTAAGAGAATATTTTCATATACATGCCAGAAACTCAGTACCTCCATGTTTCTTTCTCATTTTAGTCTAATAGCTGCCATATGAGTTTTCTTGAAATGCTGCATGGGACAGAAGTTCATGTCAGTCGCAAGACACAGACAAAAGTCCTGGCTAATATTTGCTGGCAGGAGACTTCTCTTCCTCACTAGCATCTCATGTTGGCAGTGTATCTGTAGCTCACGTTAGCAGAGAGACATGTCACCATTGCAGAATTGCCCCTTGCTGGGGAATGGGGTGCCTGTGCTTTGCTAGTGCCCGTGAAATTGCTGTAGATAGTAGACAGGCTTTGAGGTAAAAGTGGAAATGGTTTGCCCAACCGAAGTGAAGAGTGTAAGAAATCAATTGCTGTACTTAAAGACAGATACAGAAAAGTGGAACAGTTACAGTCCTTGTTACTGCTCATTCAAGTCTGGCTTCAGCGTGGTTTCTTTCTCCTCTGTTTTCTTTTCAGCTAGCAGGCTCAAGCCAGACTAACTCCCAGGGTGACTGATAGTTCCCTGGAGATGGGATCTGGTCCTTCAGCTAAGCTTTGTCTTTCAGATGTTTCTTTCCCAAAATAGATTCTGATTTGGGATGAAGTCACCCCTTCTGTCCTCCCTATTTCTGCTTAGCATAAATTCCTCCTCATGGCCTTCTGCATTTCTGGATAAATCTAGCCAATTTTAAAAGGCATCAGATTTTGCCTCTAATGCCCTCATCAAAAAGAAGGTCCTCGGACTGTGCCTTTCAGCTGAGTGGATGTGGCTAGGCTTCACACTTATTTGACCCAACCTATTTACACGGTGCAATCCCCAGTGGGCCGGTAACAGAGGGAGAGTTGCCACTGTGCTTAAATGCATAAGCTGTGTCCAGCACAGAACTTCAAAAGTATTTGCTATATAAATGAGTGATGAACATGAATCATTGATAAAAACAGGTATGGTGGAAAATAAATTGAGGGATGGTTTGTGTCTAAAGTGAGTGGGCCATAAGCATAGTTTGTTGGAACTGGGGAGACACAATGATGGCATTTTCCTACCTGGATGCATGATTGCACAATGGTTATTAGAGGTGTCAAGAATTTGGTCTGAGTCATTGGAATATTGGAATAGTGATAAGCTACCTGAAATGCAGATATATGGCGGTGGGGAAGTGTACGCACATGAACCCTGTTGGACAGAGCTCAGCGCAGAACCTTCATACCTCAAGGCAAGGTCATAGAAATCATTGTGGTGACAGCAAGAGAAGGGAACAACCACCCGAAAGTTCTGCTGTAGATGGTACGGCACACCTACCCACATAAGTGCCAGATGTTCCCATGATGGTACAGCACACCTACCCATGTAGGTGCCAGATGTTCCCATGTCACACCTCCAGGAGAAGCAGTCCCAGGGAACCCTGGGCTGCCCAGTTCCTACTGCTAGTTTCCAGAGTCGAGTTTTCCAAGCTTTGTTGTTTGAGACCAGTGATTTTATTTTAAGGTACACAAGGGATCAACACAACTAGCTGTCAAAGTTCAGACTGATTAATTTAAGGGAATATAATATGGTAACCAATTTTAGAAGGATTGGTTGCTGTTAAGGCACTTTTTGACTTTACCTGTGAAGCAGTTGTGCACTATCGCTGACTGCAAGCATTGCTTGTTCCTGCATTGCCTGTTCTTGTACTTGTTATTGGTTTTACTTATCAGTTAAGCTTTTCTACCAGCAGAAGAGACGCAGTCTAAATGATTTCATAATGTTTAAGAAAAAGAAATTGTGCAACCTTTACAGTAGACTCCGAGGAACTGATGTTGAAGTGACTAGGATGTAAACTTCTACTGTCTTCATAGTGTCTTTTATGTTTAATAGTAAATGTGCAGAAAACCCAACTGAATTGAATAGTCTGTGCAGTGCTTAAAAAAAGTGTGAAAATAAAAGTTTATTGTTGTTCTGGGAGGGTGGTCAGCGGGATGGACAGGGTGTTTCTCTGCACAGCTGTTTTGTTGTTAATCTGTGAAGCTGTAAGTGTGAGAAGCAGAGTGCTTAAAACCAGTCAGGTCTGTCAAAAGGAAATATCAGGAAGGAAACAGAAACGTACGCAGCTCACACGGCTGTTCTCATCAGGAAGGCAGGAAGATGCTGAGATGATAGATTTGTCAGCTAGTCTAAAGACGCGTTCTGATGTCAAATAAGTTAAGATACATTGGAAAAGATTTTTCACTCTGCAGAGGCTGCAGAAAACTCTATACTGAAATAATCTCTAAATTTGAAGAAAGGGGAATGAACTGATATTGTCACTTCAGTGCTGTGAATAAATTTGTGTTCCTGTGTGCTTGCAAGAACTTGTCCAAAACTTCATTATTAGCAGTGCTGGAAATACTAGATAACTTTGCTTGCATGATATCTGTGTTTATGCTGAGTGGAAGCTATGGGAAGTACAGGAATAGTCTTTCACTAGTAAAGATTCACTTTAAAACTTAAAAATTTTCAGGTTATGTTTGTTCCTTTTGTTCTTAAACAATTGTTACTGTATTTTCAGTTTTACTTTAAGAGCTTTCTGTAGAGTCTACAACTATGTTTAAAGACACTTCATAAAAGTCTCGTGATGACTTGTTCAATGAGTTGAATATATTTTTACTGAGAGGCTTTTGGAGCTAGGCATCTTCAGGAGATTCCTGGAGGATAATTTTGTATCCTGAAATATAGATAACTAGTCAGATAATTATATCTCAGTAAAGTCTTCTATTAATAGCTATTCTTGCTGTAATATTTAGACATACTTCTAGAATTCACATAGCCTTTTGTCGATTCTTTGTATTTCTGCAGCTTTCAGTGCACAAGAAGATTTCCATTTGTTTCCCAATTAGAATTTATTTTCTTTTAAATTCTAAACATATGCTGTGGTATCCTTATGGGGCTGTTCTGTAGTTAATTGCTATTTATGTATCACCCTAGAACTTTGATTTCTGTGGTAATGATAAAAAATGCACACTTTGAGGAGTTTAAATATGAAGAAATTTTTTTATTATTTTTGCTGAAAGATTCATGCATAGAACCCTTTTTCATGACAGGACTAGGAGTTTTGGTCTTTGCAGTTCAATTTTTCTGTTCATTGCAAGCCACTAACATGTACAAAGCTGTAAGCATCTATTTGAAGAAATAGAGTTTGTAAGGAGAGGCTTGAGTGGTTGTCAGAAGTAAGGACTGAGGGTATCCAGGAAAGCATACCCTTTACCATTCTAGTTTATATTGCATCCTTGGGTAGGTGACTTCACCTGACTCTTAGATTACAGAGGTGAAGTTCTGCTGGGACTAGGTGTCTCCAAGAGACCAGACTCTGAGTGCTGTGGTTTGGGAGCTGAGACAGCTGTTTGTCATGGTTCCTGTTCCTGCTTTCTGCCATGGTCTGAGTTTAGTTAAGTCTAATTTTGCAGTGATGCACTGTTTAAAGACTTGGTACTGTTTTAACAATTTCTGCAATCACTGCAGCTTTCTACTCAAGGAGATGCCAGTCAGGTGATTGGACCTCTCACAGAGGGACAGAGGAGGAACGTGGCTGTGGTGAATTCACTATACAAACTGCACCAGTCGGTTCTGAAGGTAGGCTTCCTTTGGTATTTCTCTTCTTGCCATAATGGTAACTTCTTCGCTTTATCGCATACATATTCTCCCATTAGCTGATGAGAACGCTGACAAATATGGCCCCATTTTGGGTTAAGAGCTGCATCTTGCGATGCATTTGTACAACTCTCTGAGACTTGGTTGGCCCTTGTAAGCACTGCTATGTGACAAATTGTCACTATTTGAAGAGGAATGAACAATGTGTTTATAGAGAATAATCGCGTCTCTCAGCCGTTGTTTTGTGAGCCTAAACAATTGAACTCTTTCAGGTTTTTCTTATCCAGTAATTTCTTTGTACTGGCAGTCTGATAGCCTTTGTCTGCATCTGTCCCAGCCCAAGCTTCTCTTTTGCAGACGACCCTCACTGCTTTCCCATGATTGTGGCCAAACTGATAAGGGGAAGGAAAGGGTGAGATCAAGACAAGCAGCACCACAAATATCTCCACGCATTGTTGCTGTGACCAAAGTCTGGCCTGGAAATGTTTTCAGGACTAAGCACAGTTATGGATGATTCCAATTTACTGGCTTAGTGATGCCAGTGGTTACACAGTCTCTGTAAATTAAAACAAACAGATATAGCGGTAGATGTAGTTAATTGTGTTTAACTCCTAGCCTGATTAGAAAAAAGATCATGAGTATTCCTGACTGTGGATATGTTTAAAGAATGTAAAAAAAATGCTAAAAAGCATATAAAATTTGCTTGGATTTTGCAAACAGATGGTAGATCAACTTTTAAGTCTGCTTTCTCTGATGTATTTAGTAATGAACCTCATGTGCCTTAGTGTTGGAGGGAGATCTGATATGATTCAGTCTTTGAGTTCAGTACTTATCTGGCTTAAAAATGTTATTGTATAGCATATTCATAACTGTAAGGAAATTGGTAGAATGTTCCTTCAGATCATTCCTTGACTGTCAATTCTAATATCGTTGTAGCTGTACATAAACAGCTATTTAACATGTAGTACTATAATAGTCATAATACTGAGATAGAACAACCATTATTTCAAATACTTGCCATAGAGCTGCTTGTGTATTTCTCCATGAATTCTCTACTTAGCAGTGGGATAATACGCCACTTATTTTTACTCTGATTCTGTTAATCCTTCAGCTAAATTTCAGTTGAACTCAATTGAATCATTTCTTTGCCAAGGCAGAGGCAGTGTCCGTAGAAAATTTGAGAGCAAAGGACTGATACTGGTGCATTGACAATTCTGTCTATAAAACACACTTGATAGTTATCTATACCTATGTAAACCACTCATTACCAAGGATAACTGAGTATGGTTTTAAATGAAATTAAATATTATGGATTCTAATAATTTGTTGAGTGTTGACTATTAACAATTACTTTAAAATTTTTAGGTCATTACCAACCAGAGCTCATTTCCAGCAGCCGCTGAGCAAACGGTCACAACTGCGTTAAAGGTAATTGAATGTCCATGTGCTGCAGGGACAGGGCTGAGCTTTGCTTTCTTTGTTACACTTAAAACTAAAAAAAGGTATTATTTTATGCATTATATGTTAGTTAAAGGTATACAAATATTCTGAAATTTACATTTTGTTATATCTGCAGCTACATATATGTTGCATGCGCCAAATCTCTGCTTGAGCAGCATTTGTATTCAGGAATATTCTTGTCATGGTTGGAACCCAGATGTCAGCTGACTGTGAAAATAAATATCTTTCTCTGCAGCATTCACACAGCAATAACTGGGTCCTTTATCACCCCCTTGCCCCCCCTCCAACACACACATAAAATTATAATTTGTATGCTACCTGGTGCTTTTCTGGGGGGTGATGTGGCTGGCTGTGCAGCCTGCTGTGGATGACAGCTATCCACACCCACCCTGCTGTGCACTAATCCGGGAAGGGTTGTGTGCAGAGGAATGAAGGGCAGCTTGCGTGTCTGGGGAATGAACAGCAGAACGAAGCGTGTGCACCAAAACATGTACGTTTACAAACCAGGAATGCCAGATTGTGGTGCACCTTTTTGAAGGAAGGCTTTACATACAAGTAGTAAACAGCCTTATTTCTGTACTTAACTGGTAAAATCAATTAAAGAGAAATGTTATCTTAGGCTTTTGTCCTTTTTAGAAGTTTTTAATGCAGAATAATAAAAAGCACTGTTGAAATGAACTGTTTGTCAAGGTATTTTTGGGGTGTCAAAATGCAAATGCTTTCAGTTGCTGTTTTCTTACTTCTGCCTTTTTCTTACTCTATTTTAGGCAGTCCATGATCTAATGGGTAGTGCTGTTCAACCGTTGCTGAACTCTGTAGGAGATTCAGTAGAAGCTATTATCATCACTATGCACCAGGAAGATTTTTCTGGGTAACTAGAAATATTTTTTAAATTTACTATTGCTTTAGTAAGATGTCCTGCATGTGCATAATGGATTGTTATTGCCATGATGTCCTTGGAGCAAGAGCGCTCGTTTGTTGAGGGGAAGGCGATGCTTTATGGTCAATGAACACAGAAAGCAGAATTACACCTATCTATTGAAACAAATGAATCAGGTAGCATCTGTATTCTTCCCCTTTTTTTTTTAATTTCATATCTGTTGAGTAAAATTCATTTTAAATAGAAAAATAAAGCCAAGCAGAGGCCATTTTTGTGCTTAAAAAACCCCCTTTGCTTTCAAAACTTATTTTTTGTTGGCGATCTTCAGAACTGTCAATGTTTTTGTTTCTCAAAATAAAGCATCTAACCTCTGATTCAAAATTACACAGAATTTTTTCTAAAGTATTACTGAGTACGAAATGGTTCAAAAAGTCTATTTTATTGAAAGCTCAGATTTAGTGTATTACGGTATTTTCCCATAGCAGTTTAATTAAAATTTCCAGTCTCCTTTATCTGCAATGATCTTGACTCTTGTCTATAATTGAGACTTCCTTCCTGAGCGTTATTTTGGTTGTTATCTGTGTTCTAACATTGCTTATATCATCATCAGATGTCCTGGTTTCTGTCCTGGAAATTCACTGAAACTAGTATATTTTGACTTTTTTTAAAAAAAACCCAATATTTCACCCTCTCCACCTTTCTTTTGCCACCACTAGCAAAGTACCTCTCTAGCTGCATAAACTGATTCCAGGCAAAGGCTCAGTTTTGTTACATGGCACGTATGCTCAGGTTGCTGACTTTGGAAGAGCTCTTTTGCCTGACTGTGATTCAAAGAAAGAGAAAAGTGATTGATTTCTGTGTCCTGTAGCTTCTGTGCTGCTTCTGTGATAATTAGATTAATTTTATAATCCCAGGTTTGGAGGAATCTAGGAAATAAATTCTATACAAGAACAGTTTTGGGATAGGCTAAACTAGTAACCCTGTGACATGTGCTTGTATTTTCTGATCCATTATTAGAGTTTCAAAATAACAACTGGGACATTTAAATTTTTAGGGGCTGGATTTGAGGTTTAGGCTCCAAACTGGTGGAGGCTATGCAAGTTGGGTAGGAGTGGGGTGATTTCTTTTATCTTGTTAGGATAGGAATGGATAATAAAGAGATATTTTTTGACTACAGTTTCAGAGAGAGCTACACGCTCTTTATTCTGAGCAGAAATGAGACTCTGTAATTCATGCCATGACTTCATGGGGTAGGAAAAAAATTAAAAAGAATCCAATAGTTTTTGGTTGTGTTTTAAAGATGAGTTTAGCTGTCCCCATTTTTTTTTTCTTTTTTTTTTTTTTTTTTTTTTTCAGATCATTATCCGGCTCAGGAAAACCAGATGTCCCTTGTTCTCTGTACATGAAAGAACTACAGGGTTTTATAGCAAGAGTCATGAGCGACTACTTCAGACATTTTGAGTGTTTTGACTTTGTCTTTGATAACACTGAAGCCATGGCTCAAAGAGCAATTGAACTTTTCATTCGCAATGCCAGTCTAATAAGGCCCCTCGGTGAAGGTGGGAAGATGCGGCTTGCAGCGGATTTTGCACAGGTACGCATAATACTGATTTCTGCTTTCTACTGTAACTTCACTGTGTTCACTGAAAAGTGTCAATACTTTTGTCCCCATCAAAGTATAAACAGGCAGTCATAGAGATCAGTGCATTCCAGTTCTAAACATCCTCTCTGATGAGATACTGAATCCTGAAAATGCATCCACTAAGTAGTTGAAGATCCCTTGTCACCGTAAGGCACATTCAGGGAGGTCTGACAGCTTCCTGTCAAGTGACTGTTGCATTTAAATTCAGCTGCGCCTTGACATTTCATCCCGCTTGTCTGACCTCTTTGGTACGTCCATCATTTGCCACCATTCATTCATTTCATTCTTTCTCTCTCTTCTGATGGAATGGTGTGTCGCTTTCTTAATCGCTTTATATGTCACAGTGCCCACAGTTGTTAATCGCTAACACAGCTGCTTTGCAGTGGAGGAGACAGGCTAAAGAAATACTAACATCCCGTGGAAGAACTGCCCTTTCGGTTACAGAAGGGCAGTTTTCTTGTGGGATTCTCTTTGTGACCTGATTGACCTATCTGCCTCTCAGCTCTACCTAGCTCTTGTACTGGACTAAAACACATAATAAAATGCCAGAGTGATATCCACTACTTGTCTGCGTTATCTACTATATTCAAATTTAATTCATCAATGGTAACACTGGGATTAACTTGCCAAAGAATACAGGCATCCACTCGATTGATCTGGGGGTCCTGGTTACTATTATCCAAGTGGAAAAGGGAGTTAGCACCAGCTGTCTGCATACTGAGTGCTGCTTTTGGCTGGTGGGTAACCGAGGTACGAGAGGAATCACTGCCATCTCCGCTCCTGCTTGTGGCTGCTTTGTATCTTTTGCCTGTGAGTTACATACTCCTGAGTAAGTTTTTGTATTCATAACTGAAACGCAGCAAATCAGCCTTTAACGGTAGAAATTAAGGGGAAGTTTTCAATTGTTTTTAGTGGGAAGGTTCCGTTCCCTTCTCTATTTTGAAGACAATGACATAAAATTGGAAAACAAAGGATGCTTGACTTCTCCTCTGGAAGGAATATAGATAATTTTTGTAATTTATGCTGCAGTACTGAAGGTGTATAAATTTGGGAAATATCGTCACCTAATTCTACAGTAAAGAGCATCCGATCTAAGCACCTATTATAATAATACTAAAAATATAACTTGTTTATCTTTTTTAAACACTTTTTCTTCTCATTCTGCCATGGGCTGCCTTTTAAGTGAAAACTGAAGGTATGTTTTCATCTGAGTGTAGAGGGATTTGCATGTCCTTCCCCACTAGGCTGAGTATAACTCCTGAATGGACAACTATGTAAAGATAAATGTTGTGATTTCTCTTCTTTTGTATTGTGGAAGAAAAAAAAAAAAAGGTTTTTAATTCATTCTTGCCTTCTGCCTTCAACTGATGCTGCATCTGGAGATGCCTTGTGTTTTTCTCATCTTCATATTGCACCATATTTTTGGCTTGTTTAAAAGTGGGCTTAAGACAAGAACTGGCTGTGTCCAACCAGCCCCATTCAGCCACCTCAACGCTCACTCTGTGCCTCTGAGCATCTCCGCACTGAGCTCCTTAGGGCATCCCAGGCTGCAGAGGGGCTGTAGTGTCCGGAACGGCCTGGACGCTGTGTCCTGTTGCTCAGGAGAACAGAAAAAGAACTGAAACATTTTGCGTATGAAGGCTGCCTTATACCCATGTTTTCTAGGGTGTGTCTGCCCCTCTGAAAAAAAACGGTGTTTTTGGGGAACGTGCCCACAATGCCAGCTCCTGGTAGGCCCACTGGGGAGTTTGTAGCTGCTCTGACCTGACCAGGAGTCCTGGGCACGTTTGCTGAGATGTGGCTGTAATCCTGAACAGGACTCAGTTTATTTCCCTGCCGTCATTCCCATAGCACCTGGCTTTGTCAAGGAAAAGACCTGATTCCTCCAAAGAGAAGGGGAGGTTGCTCCTGCTCTGGGCTGAGGAGAGCAGGCAGCAGGTATTTAGCTGGGCTGCTGGCTTGATGGGAAGGATAAACTTTTCCAAATGGCCATAAATGCTGCGTGCAGGGTTTTTTCAGTCCCAGAAGGGCGCTGCACTGTTGGACTTAAGCCAAACCCAAAGGAAAGGACCTGCCTGGAAAGACACTGTGTGTGTAGGAGGAGGTTTGTTTATAAAATGTTTCTACTTATGCTCTGTCTTGTAGAGTCATTTTGAATTTTCTGTACTCAAAAAGGGTTACATGTTCCAGCTTAAAACTGGCTTTTGAGATGTAAAACCCCTTTGGTGTTTTGGGGTTACTTGCAGGCAAAAGACGTGGGCAGAAAGTTGTCCAGAAGCTTTGGTTAACTTGAGGTCCTGTTATAAACATGCATGCGGTAAGTCAAATAATCTTGGGTTGCATCAGATTTTAGGTATCTTGTTAAATGTTCTTGTGCACATTTCTTTCAGGGCACTCAGAGTTACAGCTGCCTTATCCTCAGCAGAATAGCTTTGGCTGAGAGTCAGGTTTGAAAATTTTTGCACTACAAATGTGTTTTACTGATAAGTTGCCTCAAAATAACAGGTGTCTACACAGAAGGGGGAAAACTGAGGCTTCAAGTTCTCTTCATTCAGAACTGGGTTCAGTGAGGTGCACAACAGCCAATTTTCTTGAGTAAGGCTCAGTTACTTGCACAGTTAGGAATTATTGTTGTAATTCTGTTGAATTCTCTCTTTCCTGTTGCCAGTGTCAGTATTACATTTTGCTGTCTTATGCATTGCAGATATTTCAGCAGTAAGACGAGTTGTGTGCTAGTGTGGCAGCTGTAAGCAGAGGTATGATAGGCTTGAAATATGCCTGAATGTCATTAATATGATTTCATGAAGACAGTGCTTACAGGAACACAGAAACATTTTAAGCCCTAGAAAATGTCTGCAATGGCACAAGGTTATTATCAAGTACTGTGCTGTTCCTTGGGACTCTTGTCATTTGAAATACTGTGTCTACAGGCTGAATTCACCTCTTTCCATGCTCAGTTTTTATGCAGGCAATTGCACAAGATTTCTTTTCAGTTCACTCCTATAAATTCCTGGATCAGTTTGTTTTCATTTGCTTTTGTATTTCTAAGGTGACCATAATTCAGTATTCACATATGTAATACCAAATTTCACTTTTTAATTCGGTACTAGTCAGACTGAAAAAAGTATTCTCCTAGAGGCAAACAAGCCAGCAAGCCCTGATGGTTTTTCAACATTTATGTTTCTGGGGAGTACCAGTTCTTCTCCAGAGGACCTTTTAACTTGCCTGGGATTCAGAGTTGTCACAGCACCCTTTGGGATTGGTGGCTTTTAGTTCAGGTCTTCTAAAACCTGATGGAAGTACTGGACAATGCAACAAAGGCTGAAATAGAAGCACTATCAGTTGAGAAGTGAACTATTCAAGTGAACTATTTTTACTGGTCCTGTTTGAGTTAATACTATTCTATATATACCTGCATGTATTTGTTAACTAGGTGTGATTTATAGTTGGGGTTTTTGGCATTGTTCAGTACTGTGTTCAGACAGTTTTGATGGGGCATAGTTAGCACTGCCAGCAGCTCTTCAAGTGTTGTTACTGTAGAAGTTGACAGTGCTAAATTCCAGTGCAGAAGAAATGTTTCTATCTGCTGGTTAGCCTATAGTCAGAATCTGGTTTCCTGTTTACTTATGTGACATTAAAAAAGCAAGAATATTGGGCATTTGGGTTTGTAAAAATATAAAAAGATTTGCTCATTTGATCAAACATGATGATACAAGTGTAAAAATACTTTTTATCATTTTTCCTAAAAAATTTCCTTGCTAGTTTCTACAAAGAAGTGAGAGAAGCAGAATGCTGTACTCACAGTTGTAGTCGTAAGCACAGAAATGGCTAAAGCTAAAATGCACTTAAGGTTTAATGCTAACTATCTTAGAGGAAGGAGGAAATTATTTTCAGATGTGTGATATTTTGGAGGTATTACAGCTGAAGGTTTACTTAAACATCAACAGTTTTGGAACTGCTGCATGGGAGAGAAATCAAATTCCACATCCCTTCAAGGCCAGCTTCTTTCACATAATAGTTCAGAGCTCTTCTGCTCCCTTGCTTGTTAAAGCATTTTCTCCTGGTGAATGGCTAGAAAAAAGTATTTTGAGTTAACATTTAAAAACTTGGAATTCATCTTGGCCAGGAGGAAATGTAATTGTTAAAAATTTAATGTTAAGATTTTCCAACTGAAAAAACAGCTGTTTAGTAATGAGAGATCTTCAAAATACCACAATAGGCACGAAACAATAACTTCACTATGGGGTTTTTCAAAACACTGTTCAATATATATGCATTATCTGTATCTAGACTGTGTATTAACTTCACCCTTGGGTTGCTGAACATAATCCAATTAGAGAAGCCAGCCATGTGATGTATTTTTTACAATATGGCTAGCCAGTGAATAGTTCAACAGATAATTGACCATCTAGCCATGGGCTATGTCAGGGTCATCTGAGAAGAAAAGATAATACAGCTTTTTGGGCTTAGAGAACAAGAATCATTGAGAAGAAGCATATGTTGGGCAAGAGTCTGCCACTGTGTTCTACGAAGCATAACAAAATAACATGAATAAATCATGGAAAAGCAATGGGTTTTGAACAAAGTTAGAAGAAAAGAGGCAGAGTCATTAGGCCTTCTTCTGTTCCAGCTGTCCCTTCATTTTCAGCAGCACGTGCACTTTCTACTGATTCTCTTGGATCCTGTGTTAATGATAATCTCAGATTAATCGATCAAGCTTCTATGGTTGCAGATTACTCCTTGGACACCTCATTTCTCACTGAATCTAACCCAGACATCTGCATTTTCAAATACGCAATTCTGGGAGAGAAATTTGGAAAAGAAACAAATGAGTCTACTCATCCCGTAGGACATGGCTGTATGGAAGGCCTTGCACACATGATACAAATACTGGCTTGCAAACAGCCAAAAACATCACCCAACTTGCAAAAGCTCACCAAAATGTTGGAAACTATAGCTGTATATCATAGCAAAAGCTGCTACAGTACAAACATGCTGCATGAATCAACAGTTGATGCAGCTTCAGGTGATGACAGGTAGCAAAACTGAGAAGTGATGTGTGCTCTATCCTCTGCCCAATTCCAGCACCTCAAAACCAGCAGCTGTTCCCAGCTGAACAATTCCTCCCCAGCACCCGCTCCCGGGCCAGCGGTGCCGGCTGGCACGATGCTCAGCGGAGACACAGAACCCCGCACAGCAGGCCTGCAGAAATGAATGTAACAGCAGAAAGATGCTGTAGCATCTCGCTACGTCATTGGGCTCAGACAAATATCTAAAATTCAAGTGAAGAAAACAATCTTAGTTGTTCTGTGAGGTATAGTTTTTATTGGAGAGATTGGTTTATAACACATAGCAGACTAGTGTTGCAAATAAGAAAAAAAAGTTTCTGTGGTTTCTGTACATTTTTACCACATTAGTTTTCACTCATTCCCACTCTTCATGAGTCAATTTGAGATGGTATAGTATGCTGCAAAGATTAAAAACAATTTTTTTCTTTGGCAACTAGTACTTCACGAATCAACCATCTGCTGCCATTAAATCTATCTAGTTCTAGCAATACTAATAATTTCCTACAGTGAATAAAGGTTGAAGATGAAGTAACAGAATTTTCCAAAGTAAATTTTATTCTTTAGTACTTAAGACTAAAAATGTTGATTTATGGAAACTGGCAAGTATGTTCAAGAGAAATCATTTAAATTTGTTTTAATAAGGAATTGGTTAAGCTGTCGAAAGTTTCGCTTACATCTCATTACATCATATTATGTTTCAGGAGTGAAACAATAATTTAAAACTTATTAAGCAAAACTATATTGTGCTATGCTGGGATTTCTTTCCCCTCATGAGTACAGTTTGATCTATGCATCTCTGTTTCTACAAGTGAGACTGGCAGTTTGTTGCCTGTTACCAAATTCTCTGAAGCACCTAAAAGAATTGTCTGCTCCCTGGTTCTTCACAGCTCCAAGCCCACAGCTCCCACTAGAGCTGGGACACCAGCTCCTGCAGGATATCGCTGCCCCTAGCCAATACTTCCCGCTGCCCCTAGCCAATACAGATGCCCAAAAAGAAGCTCTGGAGAAATCTGAGCCTTGCTCCTATTTGTTTTTCAGGATCTGCAGGGATCTTGTATCATGGTGCAGCAAAGCCTACTTAATTAGGTCTGCTTTTTTGGCTGCTTGCTTCTGATCCTGTGCAGCGGGCTGGTCTCTTGGCTCCCATACATGCTCAGAAGTGTCCCAGGGGACCTGGGGAACAACATGCCAAACTTGTTCTAGGCTTCATCGCGGTTTGGAGTTGGAGGACCTCCCTGCAGAAACCCTCAGGGAGTGTGCACTCACCCTTGCTCCCTTGTGCCAGGCAGTTCAGCACAGGGCACAGCAGCTGATGGCTCCTCCTCAGGCGTGGGGACGGTGTCTTCCCACGGCGTGCCTTGTGCCGCTTGCTCAGGAGCTGCGGAGCTGGGTTGTACGTGCTCTTCAGTGTAAGAAACAGGTATCCCTTGCGCCTGCACATGGGAGAGGTGTCCTAGCTCGCAGGCTGCGAGGGTCATGGGGACAGGGCAGGGATCCCACCCAGCTGGAGAAAACGGGCCAGTTCATAGCCGAGGCTAGAAGATTTGGGGACCAGAAGGGCAGCAGACAGGAGGGAGCCCGGCTGTTACACAGGGTGGGAGCATCCATTTGAAAGCGGAAGACAAAGATCCTTATCCCTGCTTACTGGACTTTTAGTCATTTTCTGCTTCTGCGAGTTTCGGCTTAATATAAAATGCAGATTTCGAGTGGCCTGGAAGTGCTTGATGTGGGGGATGTACTCCAAGGTTTCTAGGCTGAGGGAGTGGCTTTGCGCTGCCTGTAGGCTAGCTCTGCGGGGCTTTCCCCATCACCTTTCAGAGGTGCCATCCTCTCCGTGCCTGTAGACAAAGCGTAGGTGCCAGGATTAGGCCCTCTGGATTTCCCAGCTTTCTCTGATCGAGTGTCATCCGGGTGGATACTCCTACAAGGTGACCCACCTGACCTTCTTTAGATGTCTGCCTCCGGGAAGGATGCATCACACCCCAGGAGTGGCTGTCTCTCTCCACTGAGTATGAACAGACCCGTAGATGTTGAGAAGTAGGTGAGATGACTCCCATCCTGCCACCTACTTTTTAAGTTGGGTGTCTGAAATATTTGGCCTTGATTTACGTTAATTGCTAATTTAATTTCTTCTGGTTTTAGATGAACTATGGCATCATAGTTCACCACACCGTCTTTCTTGTTTCTGCTGGAACCCCAGCACAGTTTCATGCTCTTGGCGAAGCCGGTGGCTCAGCAGCCAGCTCTGTCTGAGGAGATGCTATGGCTGGAAAGAATAATAGTATTAAAGACTTCACTGTAAAGAGTGCCTTATCACAAACGCTTTGAAACTTGTTGAGCAATGTTACTTAAATGGGAAGTTCATTGTATGGTGGTTTTGATCTTGTTACTTATTTTAGCTCTCGTCCTTTGAAACTTAGCTTACTTGTGCATTATGAGGAAATCAAAGTCTGAACAGTCTTTCAAGTTGGGGATTTTAAAAAACATACGTGGAGAATAAAGCTTGCATCCCTCTGTTGACTGACACATCAGGAACACAAAAAATGAAGACTTAATCCATTACTTTACTTATGGGGTTTTTTGAGTGGTGGTGTTTGTATTAGTAATTAACTGAAATTTTGCCATGTAATGTTCACGTTCAGTCTGGGATCTGGAAGTGAAATTGCTCTTCCTCACTTCTGTGTCCCTCATTGTTAATGAAGAGCCTGCGACAGAATTTAGTCTCACATGAATGATGTAAAAACCCAAACAGAGCCTGGCTCTTGTTTGACAAGGCAGGTTAGCTCCAGTGCTTAAAAAACAGACAGTGCTTAAAAATTGTTTGTTTTTAAAGATGGCTGCTGGAACTCCGAGACCGGACAGTCTGAAAACAAGTATGAAAATAATGCTCTTACTGATGCTCTTTTCCCTGTGATACCATATGACCCTGTGGCAAGAGGTCCCAGCTGCCTCCTATCTAATCTGCCTAGATTTTGTGCCCTAGAATTTGGGGCTGAGTGTTCAAGAAGGAATCACTTTAACCTTGTCCTTCGCCAAAGGAAAAGGTGCCCAGCTGAAATGGGTATGCATTTTTACTGCTTTAGGAGTGGTTTGTGGAGACCTGCCTAGATTTGCTTTCTTCCCAGGCTGCAGTCAAATTTTTGGGGTATTGACATAAGTGCTTCATCAGGAAACTTATCGCCAACAAAATAAACCTGCTGTGAGAAACAAAGCTTCAGTCTCAGAAAGCTCAGGAGATGCCTTCTGTTCTTAGCCATAGACTATCGCTGTCCTTTGTCATGGGATGCTCGCTGTGTTGCCAAGAATAAGGCAAAAGTCTTGGCTTGGGCAGCGCAGTATGAAAGGAAAGGGTAGCTTCTTGTCTCAAATTCCACCACCAGCGAGAAGCCAGTGACTTGTTCCGCACGTTTGGATTATTGCTTAAAGGCAGGCTACTTTAATCCCAAGGTTTTTATTTTTTGGGACATCCTAATTCAAATGAAAATGTTCATTTTTACAGATGGAGTTAGCAGTAGCACCGCTGTGTCGGCGAGTCTCTGACCTAGGAAAATCTTACAGACAGCTGAGGTCATTCAGGTGAGTCGCAGTCACAGGAACTGGGGATTGGCAGTGTGACCAAACTGTATTTCAAAACTGGTTTATTACCTCACGTTAGTTCTGATTGAACTGAGAGCTTTTTTGGCAACACCCACCTGAAAATTAGAAATAGATTAAAGTTCTTTTAAATTTTATGCAGAGTGTAACTATGATTTAATGATCTTTGTCATGCAAATGTTGGCCAAATTGTACTTTTTTGTGTTGCTTTCAGTGCAACTTCTGTATGACAGTGAGTTCTATAGTTACCTTAAGTATTTTCACAGGAATATAAAATTCACAGTCCTGTGTTGTTTAATTACAATAGGCAACTTCTGTAAATTTTTACAAACTGAACCTGTGTTGAAAACCTCAGATGCAGACTAGTGGAAAAAAATGAGGTGATTCTATCCTAACACAATATTGCCACCATATAGGCATTTTTCTAATGCATAAGGTAAGCTTTGTCTTCCTTTCACAAGTATATCATTACATTTTTCCAGACCGCTGCTGTTCCAGACCAGTGAGCATATTGCCAGTAGCCCAGCTCTGGGAGAGGTTATTCCATTCAGCATTATTCTTCAGTTCTTATTTACAAGAGCACCACCAGAGTTAAAATCACCCTTCCAGGTAATAAGATCAACCTGTCTTTCCTTTTGAGATGACCTAAGGAGAAATGAATTCACCCTAGTTATTTTAGTTAAGAAGTATTCAAGCTCATGATTTATATGATTTGTTACCTTTTGTTTTTATTGTGGCAAAGGTGTTATGGTCATTGAGTTCATATTTTGATTAATTAACAGTAGGAAGATGATAACCTGATTTTAAGTAGACTCTCAATTCTTTAATATTCTGTCAGCTCATCGAAACTACAGGTCTTATCCCAGACTGCAAATTGCCTGGATCCTGCTCACGTAAGATGCAGGAAACCGCCATTCAAACCTCTGTCAGAATTAGGCAAACAGCTGATGTAGGAGATCACCTCTGAGCTCTCAAATAACGTATTGGGCTATTTCTGTTAATTGTCTCTGATTCCTTAACTCGTTCTGCATCACTGCAGTATTGAGAGCCTCACGTGGCCTTCATTTATGTCATCTTTGATTCTGAAATTGGTGTGTGTTTTTCCTTTTCCACATTTATATGTAATTGGTGTTTGTTTGTGTTTCTCTGTATCAGAGGGCAGAGTGGTCCATTGCCCGCTACTCCCAGTGGCTTGATGATCATCCATCTGAAAAAGACAGGCTTGCTCTCATACGGTAAAAATCATGCTTCTTTCTTCTCTACATTTATGATAATGAAAGAGTAACTTATCTGCACACCAGGGCTGGTCTTGAAAAGTGAAAAAAAAAGTGCAATAGGCGATGTATCATAAATACCATTACCCTCTCTCCACTCATGAGATGAATTGCAAAATGGGAGAATATAGAAGCTGAACCCTCCCCTCCACCCCTGTACCCAAACCCTCCAGTGCCTTTGGAAGGAGCACATAATCCTCTTGCAGAAGAAGGAAACCATGCACAATGATGGTTTAAGCTAATGCTGTGCTTTAGCAAAACTGCCTCTCAACTGTTGGAAAGTCAAGGCTGCAACTGTCTGTCTGCTGTATCAGGAAAGAGGAGCTTTGGAAGCTTAAGCAATGAAAATGTAGGTAGGAATTTAAAAATTGAAGACCCTACTTACACCCCTGTAATGTTGTTATTCAGAAAATCAGCCCGGCGTCTTTAGGAAGTGATAATTATGTCATATTTCTTAGATCTTCCTAGAGTAGATGACTTTACAGCTAAATACTATTTTGCATCTTAAACGTTAGGAAAAGTTACAGAGTCTTGTTTTTCAAAACAAGCAGATTTTAAAGTATGTTAGAGAGAACAGATGTGTTGTATGAACATGACAGAGCCAGCCTGAGGATCCAGAGGATTCAAGGCTCAGATGATCATTTGGCTCCTAATGCCCAACTCTTCCAGCCATCCTCAGTGTCCTGTCCTGACCTCGCTGTCACCCACTCCAGTGGTGGGGGAAAGGCTGTCACGCAGAGCTTGGCCTGGAAGCCAACTCTGTCCTCGAACTTCTGTGCGTGGATGTTGCCAGCTTTTGCTGAAATCATAAAGCTGACTTTTAAGTTCCAGCCAGCAGTGGTTGTGCTTGAGAAAATCGACCATCACCTGTCCACACTTCCAAAGCAGCCAAGAGGAGTCTGCTATAAATATTTACAGTTCTTGGTGTTGATAGCACCATACAGCCCCGTGTAGTGCTCGGGCCAGTTAAGAAAATGCTAGTTGATCACCAGTAGATGTTAATAGGATTTATTTCCCAAATATTAAAATGCAAACTATGTCTCTTCATATGTGTATTAAAAGAGTAGTTTTTGAAAATCATACATGTTGTTAGTCCAGTCTGGGCAAAAAACTAGGCTTTCTTGAATCGCAAGCCATGACACCTTGAATTATAGGGGAATGGATAACAGGTATAAGGCTAATACAGCTGCATATGTAAACTAGTTATGAATATTTTGATTGTCATTTCTGTCCTGGTGGTACTGGCAAAATCGACAATGTTGAATTTCAGATATGTTACAGAAAGCCAAGAATGCAAATCATTTGAGAACTGATGGGATTTTGTTCTCTTCAATCCTTTTACACAAATTTGAAAATACCATCCTTAAACTACAACACATTTTTGTCTTTGCTTGCAATTAGATTTCATCCAGACTGATTTGGTTAATGGGCTTGCTGGTGGTCATGCTCAGACACTGATAAATTGCTCTGACCATGAAGTATTAAGGGACAAGCCTTGGGACAAGGCTTTTAGGCAGAGAGAGTGTTGTCCGTTAGACCAAGTAGCGTAGCTGGAATACTTAAGCTTTTCGTTTCAATCCTTTTATTGAATCCTTTATTCATTTTGCACGAGATACCACTATTAAAATAGTTTGAGTTTGTAATCTCAAGAACGTGCTGCTGCAAGGTGATCACTTGGCAAAGTTATCACTTGAGCATTTTATGGTGAGACTGTGGTCCTTTTGCTTTGTACTGAGGAGCACTCGGACACCCATCCTCCCAGGGCATGGTGAGGGCAGCTTTGAAGATCTGCCCTTCCCAAGGGCCTCTGCTGGCATTCCAGTGGCTGTTCCCTACTCTTGGTATGCCCGAGCAAGGCTGTTTGTCACTGCCCATGCTTGACTGCTTCTCCATCCATCCATCCATCCATCCATCCATCCATCCCCAGGCCCACCGCTTGCAGGCACCACTCGTGCAGCTCTGCTGAGCCATGTGAATTATCTACACCAGATGTGTCGAGCAGTGGTTTGGTTGGCAGCTTGTGCAGCACCGCACATCTGGGAGCGGAGAGCGGGGCTAGCTGACCAACGCTGGATGCAGTGGGTGAAGGGGATGGTTCTCCCTTGCAGACACCGGTAACCTCTGTAGGCATTGCTGCATGCACTTACCTTTTTACCATCTCCTCTCATGCCTGTTAGTCATTGCTAAATAGGCCACTATCCGTACGTAAGGCAGGCAAGCAAACGTCAGTCTCTGGTATGACCATGTTTCACTCATATTTTCTTAAATACTCTATCGGAAGATTTCTGAGCCGGCTCTTCATGTGTCTCATGTGAACCTAAGTTGAACTACAACCTTCTTGCTCATTTGTCTGTAATCTTTTATCAGTCACCCTCTTCAAGCTTTTCCTGCCTGTAGTTGTTCATCTGCACTAATTGAACCATGGATGTTTTGAGCCTTCAGATCCCTGCACTGGCCTACATCAAGAAATGATCTTTACGTTTGCTGCAACCTTGTAAATGGTAATTTTCTGCAGCTTCCCTTTGTAACGACTGTGCAATTACTCTAGGGACCTGCTGGTTAGATATTAATTTACTTGTGTTATCAGAATCCTTACAGCTTCATATTAAAGCTAATTGCAGTGTTTCTTCCGCTCTGTAGATCTTAAATGCTACATATGCAATGTGGTGTTAATGTTATGAATTAGAGCATTCTGAGCATTTTTGTGTAATTCTTTCTGCTTGTATCCAGCATGAAGGGTGGGATTTACCTGGCCAGAGGTGTATCACCTAGACTGCCTTTATAGTCAACAGAGAGAAACAGGCGCCGCTGGGGCTGTTTCATCTCATCCTGAAGTAGGTACCTAAAATAGGTCAGTTGCATTGTGTCCGGAAAGCTCCATTTTCTCTGCTCAGTGAAGGGAGCGTGGGCTGGGACACGGGAGCTCTCGGGCAGACAGCTGCCCTGCAGGCATTTAAAGTTAGGTGAGATGACCCTGCTGCAGGCGTCCTCCTGGAGCAGGGATTGTGTTGAAAGGAGCGCTGCTTTAAGCAGCCAGGGCGCGCTTTTTTTATTTTTTCTTTTTAAATTAAGTTTGAAAACTCAACCTTTCTTCCATAAAAGAAACCTTCCTGTTAGATGTGGCAGGATTTGAGCCAGCCTGAAGGACAGCTCATCCACCCAAGGGCCGAATTCTTATCTTTACCAGTTGAGTGTGGGT
Organism: Aramus guarauna; assembly: GCA_013400195.1. NCBI lineage: Eukaryota > Metazoa > Chordata > Aves > Gruiformes > Aramidae > Aramus > Aramus guarauna. The sequence continues at coordinate 231,832 of VXBL01007345.1, read as the reverse complement.
AAACCGCCCTTACTCAAGTTCCCCGTTGCTGGAGCAGAGCTGAAAGCCAGGCCCCGTGAAGGGTTCGTTTCCATAACGAGCTCATTTCCTGAGCCAGAGAGCGGCTCTGACCACTACCCTGCCAGGGGGCAGGGACAAATGCCAGCTCGGGGACCACCAGGAAAGCCCCATCTGCAGTTAGGTTCAGCCTGGCTAGGCGCGGCAGCGTGACGGCTTTGCCGCAGACGGCAGAGCCGCGCTGGGTCACTGCTCCGCTTTGTTCAACCAAGCAAGGGGCAGCCACGCAGCGTGGCCGGAGGGCTGCTGAGCGCTGGCTGCGATGCCTGCGCCTCTGAGCGTTCCCCCTGCCGGCACCAGGCCATTCATAAAACCCCTCGGTGTCAGTTCTGCTTGTCTGCCAACGCACAGTTCCTTCTATCTCTTTATTATGCAATCTGGAACAAGCCAGAGATGTCTCTTGCTAATCCGGTGTCCTGCAGATGATGCTGTTGGAGATTTTACTGTTTGGTTTTTCCATACCTTTTATAGCACTCGGCTAAATAGATCTGGTGTCAGACAGATGTGCTCTTACACAGCATATTTTCCATTTTCCTCTTTGCCCTGAAGTTTGCAGAGCAAACAGACTTTGTAAAGTACTGAAAAAAAGTCTTGGCCCTGCTGTCCTCCAGCTGCCCTGCTAATTGCTCGGGAGCTGAGGGCACAGGGCGCTTCCCGCCACGGAACAGAAGGATGATTCCTGCCTCTTCTGAAGCTTACGGTTTAAATCAGGCTCCATTTGACCGAGTCAGAGCCCAGGAGGGTAGTGCTAGTGTTCACAATTCCATGTAAAATTAACTAATTAATTAGAGTAATTCTAAATGATACGCATTAAGATCCCTTTAAGAACCACAGCCCAAATCATACACTTTTTTTTTCCCCTGTTAACTGTAGATATAAATCTTCATGGGTTGAAATAACATTTTAAAAAATAACTATCTGGGTCTTATATAATCAGCTTGTCCTGATTTCCAAGAAAGCTCATGTTTTTGCTCAAGCAAGTGAAGTAATTTAATAAGTGCTTTAAAATCCTTTTCCTTATGTGGGAGGGCATCTTAAACTTAGATTTTTTTTTTCCTTACTTCTTATGGCATTTTTAATGAAGCATTAATATATGCAGAACATCCCACCAACCCTCTTTCCATAGCTCTCTTTTACAAACAATATTTGTAATGTATACCATAGCTTGTCTTTTAAAATAGAAACAGATTGCTGAACAGGTTTTATGTCCTTTATTAGACTGGAAGATGCTGAATTTAGGGCATTATTTAGTCTAATCCCTTCAAGAGTATGTTTTTGTATATTACATAAACAGGGCTTCTTCCATCTTCTTAAACATCGGTAATAGAACTATAAATTACATCTTTTTATATGACAACAGCTGTGATCTCTTCTGTGCTGGAGACTTGATGATACTGCTTTCACCCATGATGCCGTTTATTTTTCCATTACTACTTGTGCACTAGTGTTTTTACAGTGTCCTCTACAGGAGCAAGCCTACCTTCTTTTAAGATAAGATTTTAATGGTAAACCGGTGCATCTGAATTGAATTCTGTGCTGCCAGCATCAGTTACAAAAGCTCATCTGAGCTAGGACCAGTAAAGTTTACAAAAAAGCCATCATAAAATCTGCATTTCAAGTGTTAACAAAGCTGCTAAGCTCATTTATCACGTGAGGTGCACTATGTAGGCATCTCAGCAACTTCAGTGAAGACAGGCTGAGAGAGCTGGGGTTGTTCAGCCTGGAGAAGAGAAGGCTCCGGGGAGACCTTAGAGCAGCCTTCCAGTACCTGAAGGGGCCTGCAGGAAAGCTGGAGAGGGACTGTTTACAAGGGCATGGAGTGATAGGACAAGGGGAATGGTCTTAAGCTGAAGGAGGGAAGATTTAGATTAGATAGAAGGAAAAAATTCTTCCCTGTGAGGGTGGTGAGGCACTGGAACAGGTTGCCCAGAGAAGCTGTGGACGCCCCCTCCCTGGAAGTGTTGAAGGCCAGGTTGGATGGGGCTTTGGGCACCCTGGTCTAGGGGAAGATGTCCCTGCCCATGGCAGGGGGGGGTGGAGTTAGATGACCTTTTAAGTGCCTTCAAACCCAAACCATTCTCTGCTTCTATTATTCTATGAAGCCTGTTGTTAGAAACTGCCCGGCTCAGCCAGCCTGAGCTGAAATCTGGCTGCAGACAGCAGCAACCATCTTGCTTTGTGTAAGCAGCATCTCCACTGTCCACATTTCTGCGTGTCACAGTCCCGACATCCCACCCTTAGGACTTGGTAACTGTCTTCAGAGAAACAAAATTCCCATTTACTTCTGAAATCACATCTACTTTTTGACCATCGGTGCTTTTGGTTACCTCTCCCAGCCCATTCCTCCCTTGCACTCTCAGGCCACCTCACCGTTATTCTGAGGGCTCCAAACATCCTTTTGCCCTGGATTCATAATTTCTGCCATTTTACTACCTGGACCTTTCCTTCCAGGGATGCTGTTCCTAATGAAATGGATGGGCTTCCTGTCCCTTTGCCATTGTGTTGTTACCACGGGCAGCAAGGGAAGATGTCCCTTCCTGAGCTGCTCAGAGCTTGACCATGATTATGAGCTGTTCCATGGTCCCCAGGTAGGGTATGGAGCTCCAGGCGACTGTGGCTGCCTCTTGGCTCCTAGCCTTTAGCAGCAGCAGCAGCTTTTCATCCTCTCCCTCAGCATGAGGCCCCGCCAGCTGCTGTTGTACAGCTGTCCAGGTGGGAGGCAGGCTGCTGCTCTGCTGTGATGGGTACGTGAAGCAGGTAGTTCCCCAGGCCAGTTCTGCTTTGGAGGCGCCCGTGTCCTCTGTTGGGTGGTCAGTGTTTCTCCGTGACTTGTTCACTCTCTTGGCACTGCAGTTCCCATCAGCTGTTCCCCCAGGGTTACAGTGAAATCCCCACCAATGGCAGACGTGGCGTTTGCAAAATAACCTTCACGAGTTGAAGGCTGACAAGTCAAAGGAGCCTGACAGAAATGCTAGATTTGGTGAGAAGTTGGTGCTCACCAAGCCTCTGTCATGGATTAGGCCATTAGCGAAACTCTTCCTGTCTGACAAGAATCAAGCTTTTGTTTCAGCATTTCAGGTAAAGTTATGGATGATGAATTGCATTTTAACATTCAGCTTTAGAGCATTGAAATACTTTTATTGGAGATGCAAGCATGGGACACAGGAAAATAGTGAATGCATTTAGTCTTAGAGTATGAAGAAAGTTTTTATTTTCATTGTTTAATGTAAAGCTGTACAAGGTCTGTTTTAGAAAAAAGCCTGAGAATTCACCTTATAGCATTGATGGAGTAGTAATTATTGGTTGTCTTTTGAGCAAAAAAAAAGAGTTAGATACTCCTGGGTTGGTCGTATTGATGAAGTTTGACTCGGTGTTTTTGAAATAACACAAGCAAAGCCAGAGTGAAAGAGCAAGCCCAGCAGGAGAGAGCCGACAAAGATGAGCTTGCATCAGCTGTTGGTCTCTGCTGGGAAGGAGAAGGGTCTGGGCAGTTCTGAGGCCACCAAACAGTTTGTCAAGTTGCTTTTAGCTGCTTTTTGAGTTGTAAGAGGACAGTGGCTGCCACTGATGGAGTTGGATTCGCCAGTTAAATCAGATTCTTTTGAGGCAGGAGAGAAAGAAGAAAGATAAAAGGAGCTGGAAGGTGTGACAGCAGGACTCTAACACCGGTGTTCAGCACTTAGCGTAGCCTAAATCTCATTCCCTCTTGTTTGATCTGATGGGAATAAAAGTCTGGCTAAGGATTGCGATGGGCTGACATTGAGTGGTTTTGGGTGCTGCTTTTAGGGTAAAGCTTCTACTTTTCATCTGAAGGGATCTGGTTATCTCTGTCATCTTTTTCAAGGGCTTTTTCAAAGCAAGGAGATGAAGTCAGAAAGGGATAGCAGTGTTACCATCTGGATAATGATGCCAACCCACAACTTCACCAAGAGGTGTCAGAGCTTTCTAAGTTAAGCAGGTCAATATGGTTTTTTTCTATTTTCAGCTTTTGATGACTTCTGAAAACTATTTGGGCCCAACAAACTTTGGGGAGTGCATAGAGGAAAAGACAGGGACACTGGTGAGTGGCAGAGGAGAGATTCAGCAAGATGAATGACAGTTACAGTAAGAAAACTGTCACAGGAATTTCTCAACTGTCCGTTTAATACAAGGGACTATTCTTTGCAGAAGGTAGCTAACATCTAACACGTTTAACAGTCACTGCTGGCCAATCACTTGAGTGTTGACCTGAGTGAAAATGTGAGACACATCTGACTCTTCAAGGTCAAGTTGGATGGGGCTTTGGTCTAGTGGAGGGTGTCCCTGCCCATGGCAGGGGGGTTGGGACTAGATGGTCTTTAAGGTCCCTTCCAACCCAAACCGTTCTGTGATTCTATGATTCTTTCTCCCCTCACCTTGATGGGATCCTTGAGCCTTCCCTGCCTGCATCTCCCACTTGCCGCTCAGTCTGCTCATCACCTGCTCTGCCCCTCATTGCTGTGACAGGCCAGTTTATATAAAAAGCACACTTACCTGCTGTCCCCCCAGTCTCACTTCTTCTCTTTAAATCTTGGGATCTAAAACTTACCTGCAGATGTGCCTGATCTCTCTGCAGTCCGTCATGCTGATGGCCTTTCTGGGAGTGAGGTGAGCTGCACCCAAAGCACTTTGTGGCTGCAGCAAGCAATTTTTTTTAGTTGTTGCCTCTTTCCCTGTAGCCGCTGCCCTGCTCCCCAGAGACCATCGGAAGGAGCAGGCTGAAGGTTCTGAGGGAGCTGACCGGGTGCAAAAAGTCAGCTTTATTTTGGCGAGATAAAATAAATATTCTTTCTCTGCCTTTCTGGCTGTAAGGGGGGGTAACTTTTCTCTCGCTGTTTGTTGATGTGCAGAAAATGCAAAGTGTCTTTCCAGAGTGTGGTGGTACCCGGTGTGGGCCCCTAATTCAACAGTAAGTTGTTATCAAAACTGAAGAGCTCTCAAGTGCATCCAGGCTAACACGAGGGACTGCTTCTGTCACTTTATTCTTCTGAAGCCTCTCAACTCTCCAATAATCCCATCCATCCTCCTTTTGCATCGCCTCAGTCTTGGACGGTGTGCCCTGGGCTTCAGCAAAGAGGGAGTCTGAAGTCCAGCTGCGCTGCCGGGGGACGTCAGGAGCTGCAGTGGGTGGTGGGCATCTCCTCGTGCCCCTGCCGTTTCATTCCCATCCTGTGCTCAGAAGAAAAGCTGCCTCGCGTTCTGTGGTTGAACAGTCACACGCTTCACTCTCTCCCTGTCAAACTCCATTAGCGACAGGCCAGGGACTCTGCACGTGTGTGTGCGCGCGCGTGTGTGTGCACGTGCACGCGTGTGCTACGCGTGGAGGCCCAGCTCCTCCTGTGGCACTGGCAGTGAGGCGCAGGGATCGGCACCTGCCTTTGGTGGGGATGAGAAGTGCCAGCAGGAGCGGGCGCAGCCCCAGGCCCGGCTCGCGGGGCCGGGCCATCATCGCTGTCACTGGCATCTCCGAACCCAAAGCTCAGGCTGGTCTCTCCAGCAAACTGAGTACAGGCTCACGGCATCAGGAGCATCTCCCACTTGTTAATAAAAGACCTTTGCTGGAGATTTTGACATGGATGGGTTTCAGTTTTCACTTAGGAAGTTCAGAGCTGTTGTTGGTTGAGCAACAGCTTTACTCACAGGCAACAAAGTGTGTTATGACCCCGCTTCTTCCTGCCATCTCTCTGCTTTGCCAGCTTTGGTGGGCTCTTCTGTAGCTTCCCAGTGCTGCAGCATCACACAGGGCTCTTGGCATCTCCTCATCATCTTACCCAAGGAGGAGCCTGTATGTGTGTGTGGAACAAAGACTGGATCTCACTCTTTAGTGTTTCTGCTTTCCTTAAGCCGTGCCCAATTAAATGCAACCTCCAGGTGCCAGCAGGCTCGTGTGGGTTAGCAGCACAGCCTGAGCTCCCCGAGCTCTTTCTGCAGGAATGCAGTATTTCACGGCAAGCTCCTCTGCTGGAAGTAGCAGCGAACATAAATTCGGCTGTGCCTTGGCCCAGCCAGCAGCAGTTGTGTATTCCTATGCACGACACTGCAGTTGCTCTCAGCGTTACCATCTCCCTCAACCCCACACACTCCCCACCTCTCCCAGTGGGCCGGGGCACGTTCCTGCCACGTTACCAAAACCCAGTGGCCCCCTCCCTGGCAGAGCAGCCATGCTGGAGAGTCCCGCACTTCCATAAAGGAATGCAGGAGGCAAATCTCAGGTCCGCTTCCCCACGCCGTGACCCAGAGGGGTGGTTTCAGCGCGGCTGCCTGGGCAGCAGGACCCGCTGCCCTGTGGGGTGGTGCCTGGCTTNTTTTTTTTTTTTCTATGTCACACTTTTCCTGTAGATAGCACCAATGGACCATAACATAAAGTTTTAAAAGGAAACCCGCCAAGATCCTTGTATCTATTACATGAAGAACTAGAAGAAGAGGAGAAGGACAGGAAGCTCAGTTAAATTAGAAGCCATATTTAAGTATGGCAAATCTACCTTGGCCTATTTAATGAATGGTTAAATCGCAACAGATCAGCATGTACAAAGGCTTTGGTTTACAGACATGCTGTCATGCCACACTACTGTTTACTGCCATGTTGGATGAAAAGTGGCCCTGAAGTGCTGCTTAAAGTGTGTTGTAAAACAAGTTAAATTACATGCAGCCAAGTACATCATCACAGTTGTCCCTTTTAGCTTTGAAATGTTTTTGTGGAACTCACACAGGACCACTTAGATGTGTGACATCCTATGACGTGTTAAGAAATACCCAGCAAAGACATACTATGTATGTACACACACACACACAGTACGTGGGGTAGCACATTTCCGGCGGCCAGTGGCAGTTCGGCTGTAGCCAGGCACTCACCTAATGGCATCACGTGTTCCCCAGGGCCCCGCTTTTCACTCTCCCAAGTTGTACTTGTGGCATCTGCAACAGCTGGAGTCTGTTCCTTCCCTTTCTAAAGGTTACCAGTGCAGCGCTCCGACTGGGTCTGTGCGTCAGAGCTGTCATTTCAGCCATCTGCAACATGCTGCTGCTTATTTAAATGTTAACTTGTTCGCTCCTCAAAACATGCAAGAAAGGCGAGAAAGATCATGAAACAATTATGTAGCTCTTTGTAAGGCCTTTCTTGCCTACTGCTTCCACCGAGACATGCACGATCATCTGGGGAAAATGCGGTAGTAGGGAAGAAGCTGAGTAATTTCAGTTGCAGATCCTGAACTTACAGTATGTGTGTGGGTTTTTTGTTTTTTTATCCCTTAGTGGTGCCCTGGAAGCCTACGTTCAGTCAGTGAGGACAAGAGAGGGGAAGGAGTTTGCCCCCATCTATCCCATAATGGTTCAGCTGCTGCAGAAAGCAATGTCGACCCTTCAGTAAACGTCTCTGGGCTGTTCTCTCAGAACAGGGAACAGACAGTCACACGCTCTTCGGTGCCACAGGAATACTTACGGCTTATGTAAATTATTCCCAACTACCCAAGCGTTACAAGGAAATGCCGTTACCTACTTCATCTGTGAAACTTGTATCTTCCTACTTTACATTTGCATTATAGGAACTTATATTATAAAGGAAATTGTACAACTTTTATGTGCCGTAAGTCTATACTGAATAAAAATGAATTGTTCTTTAGCATTCCTTTTGAATTTAGAAAGGTATAAAATTTAGAATATATTCAAATATTATAGTGTAGTTGCTGAGTATCTGAAGGAATTAGCTCTTTTCCTACATGTATAATTTTAAAGAGTTGGATACAGAAAATCGTATTTTGATGCTAGAATAATCAGTTTCCATCTAAAAATCACTAATTTTAACACAAGGAAAACTATTTATAAATAATGTAACCAATTCTGTGTTGCACTATTTGCTTTGAAATAATTTATATTGATTGCAACTCTCCTTTTGCTTTAACTGTAATAAAGACCATTGACTATCCACTCCTGAATTCAGTATTTGAAATTCTTCAGCAGCTTCCTAACTGCAAAGCATCGAAGTATACTTCCACTGGGTTCACGTAAAGACTTCTCTACAGGGCTGACAATTAGTCGTCTTAATTTTATAAAATACACAACATCAAATTTTAATGAATTTATTTGAAATAATATACAAGAATATAGTGTGCAAAAATCTTAGGGGCAACATCATGTAGACATGTGTCATAAACTGAAATTTACAGTTGTGATTCTAAAAAAAAAAAAAAAAAGAAAACACACAGCTGTTTAGTACATGAAAAGCCATGATTGTAAAAGTTCACAGCAGAAGCAATTGTAATCCTAACGCAGCTGCTCTAATTTTAGACAGTTGGAGGGAAAAAAAAAAAAAAAAAAGTAAAGTGCAAGTGTTGCACGTATAGTTAAGTGCAAAGTTTGCCCCCACCATAAAGATGTCTTATGGCAAAATAAAATATTGTAGAATATGTGGCAAAGACAAAACACAGAGTTAAAACTATGATGGTGACGATATCAACAGCACCATTTTTCTTGAGATAACGCTATTTATTTGTTTCATCCTGTCCCAGGCCATTGTTTCCACCAGAAAGAACAGCTCCCACTAGTGCCAGCTGGTGCAAAAATATCTCACTTGTGGATACCAATTTGCTAGGTGGCAACCCAAGCAGCAGCCCCCCGTGCGACACATCATCCGCTTCCGTCTGCCACATCTTCTGGTAACTGGTCGGCATCCAGGCAGGCTGGGAAGCTACAGGCTGGTAATGCGTTTTGCCATGTCAGAAAATCCCAGGCCCCAGAATCGTAATTAATAATATGGTTGTGCAATACATATTAATCAGCAATAAGAATCAATGTATATAAACAGCTGTTACATATTTTAAAATTCCCCTTTTTGTACATTTTCTTTTAAAAATAAACATTTATACACATCTCCTTCGCCTCTTTCTGAAGTACTTTAGCACCACAGGATATCCATTTTCAAGCCTCTATTACCTGATACATATATGAAGTTTGGAAGAAAAATAAGGCAATTTGGTTTAAAATGTTGATAGTTTTAGCTTACTTAATGTTCTATTGTAAAAAGCAAATCTGCACTCATATTAGATCATTTCTGACGTGATGGTGCCAGTATTTTATGGTCACACAAAGTCACAACAAATAGTAAGACCTTGATCTTGCATCTTCTTGCCATCAAGCAACAGCCGTTTTGTAAATACACAGTTAATAGGAAAATTCTGGCCTAATGCTGTTGTGAGCCCTGAGAAAAGAGAAGAGAAAACCTGGTTAGCAGTTACCGAGCAAAGGGGAACTAGACATTACCTGAAATCTAGCAAACACTTGTTTTGAAAGCCACAAGTACTTGTACTCATTGGTCAGTTACTCAGAAGAAAACAAAAGGCCACAACATCTGATTTTATCCCCTGAACATGAAAAGACCATCAAGACTTCTTCATCACAGCCTGCAGTCCACCATCATTACTTGATAAGGTAACCAAGCTGCAAACAAAACTCCCAGTTCACTGAAATCAAACAGGAAAGGTATTTCCTGCTGTAACACAGAGGTAACAAGAGATAGCACTACCTCGGCCTGAAGGCCCTAAGGACAAGAAAATCCTGCAGCAAGGAGAGTAAGAAAGCCATCCCTCTTACTAGGCCACCCCACCAGTGTTCCTCTGTTACACACAAACACCCCTGAAGAGTTCCCTGAAGCTCACAAGTGCACACGCAACGTGAACGTGATCTCACCGTCCAACGCCCGGGACTGCAGTAGTGTAAAACTAGAATAAATAAATAGTATTATTCTAACTGAAGCCACACAAAAGCTAACAGCAGCTGGGATTTGGTGAAACCCTCTGCAACAAGGGACTGAACTCAGCACCAAGTGTGTGCAGCAATCAGAAGCAACTTGGTGTTGGAGCTTTTCTTATTCAGTCTGAGAAACTATCCACAGGTAGCCTCACTTACACATGAAAGGAAAGGTGGTAATTTGAGGATGAAATCTTAAATCTGTGAAGTTTACAACACACTTGACGCTCCTACCCAGGCATAAAATGGCTGATGAAAGGATCTGGCATTCTGTCCGCCTCGGTGGATCTTTCCTTCCAACCTACTCTGCCAGCTGAATCTACTCTTCTGGAGGTTGGCAGAATCTCCTTGTTTTGATGTTCTCTTTATATGATAAATTAACTTGAAAGCCCTTATCTTACCTAATCCATCCACCACCTACTAATACACTGCTGCAGATTCTTAAGTTGATGGCCTTCTACAAAGTGGAAAACTATTTCCCTACAGAAGAAGTGTTATCTATTGTATTTATTTTACAATTAAAACAGAGTAATAAATGAAAGGGATTAATGGAAAAAAATTAATTTGCTCCCTCAATAACTTCACATATGCTGATATAAATTATGAGTAAAAAAAGACAGAAAATGGCAAAGAAAAAGCTTTTACTGAAGAAAAAGGAGACTGAACCACAAGAGAGAAGGATTTTGTGAAAGTTTAGGTGTTTCTGAGGGGAACAGACAGGTGTAATTTAGGCACAACCTTATAAACTCAGTTACTTCAAACGAAAGGTGACGTGCCCTTCCTCTGCACTTCACAACCAGTCCAACAATTCACAGAACTCTCACAAAATATTCAGACAGACCCTCTCCTGATCTGCCTCCTGCCAGCGGAAAAAAAGCAGATTGCACAACACGGGAGTCAAATGAGGGTTTGGGCTACCGAGAAAGAAGCAGACAGCAGAGTTTATCCTGAACAAAAACCACTGTAGCTCCTGTATGAACACATTTAACTGCATAATGAAAAAAGACTGTTTCACAAACATACAGAATTTGTTCGTTTTCGTTTCCAACAGTCAGGATTTAAGCGTTTCTGTTCTTCCGCCAAGGCCTTGGCTTCTAGTGTGTACATCCGTCTTTCTTCATTTTTCATTTTCTTCCACCTGTCACCGAGTATCACACTTATGGCTCTGCAAGATAATGTTTACAGTACGGTCAGGACAGAGTGTTAAGAAATACCTTTATTTTTTTCCTTTTTCATCTCAGCATTTTTAAGAAGACAGAAGTTAAATGTAGAAATAATACACAAAGAAGAAATCAACTGTATCTTTAACAACATATTTTTTTGAAACAATCATGTTTCTAATTAACTTCTCATACTTAACAGTTAAACAGCTGAGACTTCTGTGCTAGCTGAGCACAGGTCAACGCACATTCTAACATTTCAAAGGGTGTATATTTGAATACGCAACAACTCGCATAAACCAGCAAAGTAGGGATGTTAAAAACCACCACCAAATGGTAACTCACATTTGTTTTGCTCTACTTTCATACTAGAAGATCATATGACAGATTTGCTGAAAATATGTTCTCTAATAATTAGGGCAATGATCTGAATATGACCTCAGCCAAACAAATATTTGATTAACTGCAAAGCCCTATGTCTATTTAAGAGCTGCATGTAGCTTCCTCCACCTTTAATGCATACTGGGGAGAACACAAGTGGGCGGAACATACTGGTAAGTTCCCATTCCTATGCAAAAGGAACCATTTGTTCTACCACACCTATCACCGTTTCCAGAAGCTGAACAAATTGCTTTTCCTGCTCCTTATAAACTTGCTGTCTTTTGGATTGTATTCCCCCACATTATCATGCCATATTGTTTAACTGCACTCCCAAATCCTGGATCAATATTCCATTAAAGTTTTAACTTTATCTGTTAGCTGAATGAAGATCTCTAACAACAGCTCTTTTATCAATGACAATTACTAAACTACTGAGTAGGTACACTTTGGCTTCAGATTACAGTGATTAGAGTTCTATGACCAGCTTTAAGGAAAAGATAGTTAAGTACTTTGCTTTATCATATTAAAAAGTTCCTTGCTGGCAGCAAAGCTATTCATAGACTTTCTAAGAGAATCAAGAAGAGCAGAGTGTCATCAACCATTTCCATGGCATTTCACATACAGCAATTCTGAAGGCTTTTCTGCACCATACCAAGAAAATGAATTTTAATCCTGCAAGGCCCTGTAGTACCGTTCAGGCTTTGAGGAGGTGCAGAGCACTGGGAGCACAGCAAGGACTCCACTGGGGCTGCCGTTATGCCTGTGCCGTCACACGCTCTGGTGACTCGTCAGAGCAAACTCCTCGAGTTCCAACCGGATCCCACCAGCATCAAATCCATTTGCACAGCCTGTCTCTTTGGCAATGGAATTTCTGGTTTTCTATCCAAATTAAGAACCGGTATCTTTGGTCTGTCATCAGAAGCAACATACTCCAGTTTAATTAGCTGATTTTTCATCTTTTGGCAGTATCCAGAAGCAAGCCAACAGTACCAAGACACCTGTCTGGCTTTGGTCACCAGTTTGTACTGGGTCAGTCATACCCCCAGGAAAGAACATGGTGACCCAGAAAGGGCAGGTTTGCTGAAAAAGACATTGCACTTCCAAATAAAAATATACTATGCAATCTTTGCACTTCAAATGCAAAAACATGTATGTATTTTATACCTCCAGAGACAAAACTGCACTGTGGCACTACAAGTGAGTACAGATCTGTACGTTTTAAAAAGCTTGAAAAATCTAATGCAGAGACAAATGCTCCATTTCTCCATGGAAATATTTCTACGAGTGAACCACTGAGACTGAAAAGATGCGTACAGTGAAATCTCCTGACACAACAGAGACCTAATTCTCCTGACCAGAAACAAATAAGAAAAAACTGACCCTACTGCATGACTGCCTTAAGCACCCTGCACCTCATCAGAACTTCGCGGTGCTCTGCACACTGCTTTTGTCCTCTTAAAATACTGGCAAGATACCCAACAACATTTTAGCAACAGACTAATGCACAGGATGCAATCCCTCACACTGCAGTTAATTTAAAAGAAATTGTTACACACTAGTTGAGAATGCCTCAAGTTTATGCAGCAATTATGTTCAGCATGAACAAATACTGCTGAGTTTCTTCATCTTTAGAACATACACTAATGAAATTAGTCAAGTATTTCTGAATGCACAATCAAGTCCAACTACAGTTACAGTGAGACCACCTAGAAAAGAAACAACCACTACTCTCACCCCAGTTTCTCAAGTACGGTCTTACAATCCACAGTATTTTTAAGTATCGTGTGAACGCTGACTTGTGTTTCGAATGTTTAAGCTCACTGTCTTGTTGAAAAGGCTTGAGCTTCTTTGTCTCAGAATAGAATGTTTACCTCAGAATACCTGAAGTTCTGGCCTTTCTTTCATGCAGAAGAGAAATGAAGTAACTGTAGCAAACATAGGAACACTGAAATAGGTACTGCATGTAACCAACTCTAAGATCTACTTTGAAATCTGAAAATGACACATACTTACATTTAAAAAACACGTCAGTTGCCCTGAACAGCTAAATTTGTAAATGCCCCAGCAACACCGAATGGCTGTATGCCTATAAAATCAATTATCACTACCTCTTATGAGTTCTTCTGTACTATATTTTATGGATGCCAAGAAACTGCATCCAAATGCAGCACCTTCCAAATGGGACAGTGAGCGATGCACTCTGAAGCTTACTTGTAATTTTGTCATCACTTTCCTTCAAGGTAAACCTGTTCACTGAACGTTCCACTCATTTTCACATCCATCCAGCTGCAGCTCCAGTTCACAGCATCAATTTGAAATCAGCATTTTAAATTAAATATATAACCATCATAAACTTTCCCAGCTGACATTCTGTTTGAGTTCTCATTGATAGCTGCAATGAGTTTGAAGGCAGCAGATCTGCTTCACTGAACACTGCAGAACATGACTGCCAGGACACACAAGACTGGCTGGGATTTAAGGATGGGTTATTTGTATGGTAGGATTTTATTTCTCAACACCAGTTACAGCATCCTTACTAGAACATTATGAAAGAGCCAAAATCCTCTCAAAGGCCTGTCACCTTTAGTTTTTACCAGATTTAGTACTAGAATTTTTATGGGACAATGCAATTTTTACAGTAACAGTTTTCATAATGCTATATGCATTAAAAATCCAATTATAAGAACAATGCACGTTGACGTGGTTTAGTTTCTATTTATGTATGCACATTAGCACAAAATATTATTTGAAATATATGTAACAGACATCATTATAAAAAAAAAACACGTTTAGACATGAACGTGCATATAGATAAAAGCAAAAGAATAAAACCAACAAAGAACCCTCCCCCAAACACATGGTCATACGATTCTTCCTGCAAGTTCCAGCAGATTGTTCAACACCTTTAGGACAAGCAAAATTTGGCAACATACTGTTTGGATTAAGATCTTTCAGACATCCTAACAATCAGTAGTCTATTATTTAATATGATATCCAGACTGAGAATGAATTATAGTAACTTCACTGAACAATTTGCGGTATTATGTCAAGACTTAATTAGAAGAACCAGAAATTCCCTTTTGCCATTGCAATGCACAAGCAGAGAGCCTGGTACTTTTTTCCCCCTCAAACATCTCTCATCACCGTAAACAAAGGCTGTTGTGTATTTGTGGCTCTGCTGGTGCACATATATATATGTATGTCTATATATAAAATGCTTTCCTAGGAGGTAGGTTTGCAAAAAAATGGCTTGTGTCAAATTTACTCAGCACTGTAAATATTTAAAGTCTGCCCATAAATTAAGCTTTGCTTCAGCATCTTTCAAAACTTGTTCTTAAAACAACATACATGCGTTTTACTTCAAATGCAAAATTTAGCGCACTTAAATTTAAAGATGGGACACAGATATTCTGCTAGCTCACCAGTAATAACAAAACTAGAATGGTCTACCATTACCTGTTGTCTTTCCCTGGATACATCTGAGTATATTCAACTCTGTATTTTTTGGCAAAAAGCATGAAGGCATTCATTGGTCTTTTGCACTTGTTTGGAGAAGTGGCACTCACAGTACTTGCAGTCCCTGAGCTGTGGCTTTTGCCAGCTTTGCTGTACAAGGAATTGGAGGAAAGATGTGATGATGCAGTAGACGCACAGTTTTTACTACTGCATTCTGATCTCTCAGCATCTTGATTGTTTGATCCTCCGCAAGATAGAGAAGCGCGACGCTGGCGAGCCATGCTGCTTAGCACATAAACTGCAGAGGAATCCATTGGTGTAAAATCGTAACTACAAGAAAAAGACATACCATAAAATGATCAAGTAGTATTCATGTAAAATCACTAAATAAATAGCTGTTCACTCTTCATCTCTACTACACTTCTAGTAATTTGGTCTCTTTTGTGTCACATAATGATTTATGCTTGATGCAGATGTCATGGGGAAAAAACCACAACAAAACTTTGGCAGATGAATGAATGAATGTTTTTTTCAATGTGATGGTGGACTGCAACTTTGCAAGATCTGCTGTATACTATCAAGTCCCCAGCTGTACAGAAATTAATTATACACTGTCTTCAAATTTCATCCTCTTTTGAAATAAGCTTCTTTCTGTTTCTGTCTTTACCATAAATCAAATCTGGTTAATGAATGATAGGTACTGAAAATGACAACTGATCTAGGAAGAATAAGCATTGAGTTCACTTGCAAATATGTATCAATTTCAAATATGAAACCACTATGTTAAAATAAAATATATTTTACACACTACTGTATAAATAACTTTTCTAGGCCGTTAAATACATATTATTTTAGAAACAAACCTTCCACTGAGACTAAAACAAATTGTTTAAAGACCCATGACGCTGGATGCTATTTGATTCAAAGCTGACAAACGTCTGCCCTCTAGTGACAAAAATGTGAGATTCCTCGGTATTTCAAGGTACTTCAACAGCTTAGATGAGTTGTTTCCATACAATTTAGACCTCCAAATACTACCAACTGTCGTAATTTTTTGTTGACCAACAACTACAATTGACCTCTAACCACTACAGAAGAAGTTTAATTCCACAAACTATTATTTGCTATCCTCTCCGGGTGTGTGCGGATCAGTCTGGGAACCACAGGCTATATGGTCTTTAGCATGCTACATGGGGAAAACACGCTTGTGAAGGTGGTACTTGATCAGAAATCTAAAACACTAAGTTACCACCACAAAATAAACATAAAATGTATGTAACTCTAAGGCTCACCCACTGCTCAATGCAGCTTTAGTTGTGTAATTTATGGCAAAAATAAGGCTTTGAATAACTTTTT
Organism: Aramus guarauna; assembly: GCA_013400195.1. NCBI lineage: Eukaryota > Metazoa > Chordata > Aves > Gruiformes > Aramidae > Aramus > Aramus guarauna. Next base: position 215,663 of record VXBL01007345.1, on the reverse strand, counting down.
TCTGACCACAAAGCAGAACTACTAGCCAGGAAACAGAGCCAGTGGTAGTCCAGCCCCCATCTGGAAGGCAGCCCCTTTCTGTGGAATGGAACCAAAAAGCAAGGATGGAGCCTGAAGGGTTGTCTCCAAAATCCCTTAGAAAAGTAAAAAGCAACAAAGGAGGGATAATACTGACAACCCTGCAGGCAAGTTCCCAAGATAAGGAGAAAGGACCTCTCTGTTCTACAAACAGTCTAGCATCTAGCATCCTTCCTATTCCTAATCTCCTTTCCATAACACAGCAACAGGATTTTATTTTTTGAATTCTTCTGTCCTGTTAACCACACCTGCTGCTGCATGCTCCTTTCTCAGTGATGTACTCCCTTCTACCCAGAGACACAAGGAATTTGAAGTGTGCAGGCAGCATTCAGCTGGGCTGCAGGATGAATAAGGAGCCACAAGTCCAATTTCTTCAAGGAGATGTAAATACATTAAATCTAACAGCTCTCTACATATGCAAGTCAGAATAGGAGTTAATAATAAGAAAAAATCCCAGACAGCAAATGAGCGAGGATAAGCAATTTGAACTCACTCTCTATCCCAGACTGAAATCATAGAAGAGCTCCTAAGGCTTGAACTTCAAACAGCATTTTAAATTCTTTTTTCTACTGTAAAAAACCCCAAAAACCAACTAGACTAAAATTAGATTCTAAAAAGGAGCTAACATCATAGGAGAAGATGGATTCTACTAAACCTAGAAATCTCAAAATAGTATGGAAAAATCTTTATGGGTAATACTATTTCCTTAGAATCTTTGAATCATTTATGCATAGGAGGACAGGACCTCTGAAGGTTATCTGGTCGAACCTCTTGCTCCAAGCAAGACAAACCTCAAAGTTATCTAACTTCTAAGTTTGATTAAGTTTGATATATTAGAAAATAATAAAAAAGCAGAATATACAAAAATAGTAACTAACTATGAAAGTACTGTATTCTAAAGCCACATCACATGCATTAATTACTAAGAAACTACTCAGATAATTCAGATACATAGCTGCATATGAAGCACAAGTTAACAGCTGGCAGACATACTATTGTGGGAAAACCGTACTAGGCTTTTCAAACATAGCCCACTTTACCTGGAGAATTTGTACAGATTACGTAATATATTAACTGCTTTATCTAATCTGACTTAAACTATCATAAACAGGGGATGAAAAGTTATTTCACTCCAAGATATTACTCTGCAGTTTTCCCTCTCATTTATCTTGTATTACCAAAAGCATTCTCTCTTTGCTCTACATGCTGCTTCAAATTCTTGCAGACTTAAGGTGCCTACTCATTAAATACAAAAACCACTGAGGCCACTTTATCCAAAAATTACCTTTTAAATGTATCAAAAACACCTGAATCATCAAAGTTAATGGCATCAGGGTGTCCAGGAGGTAGACACAGATCTCCAAGATGCATTTCACAGCATGGAATGCCATGCTGTACCACAGTCAAGCTTGGATAAAAAGATGACCAACCTGAAGTGGTAAAGAGTTAAATTAGACAAACGGCCAGACAATCTCTCTAGTTCTTAACTGGAGCAATCCTATAGCTCTAAATGGTATCATTTTATAAAGATGTTCTGATGTAGTTTCTTTCACCCAAAGGAAAAATCAGCCAACACTTACTCAGGGAATTCTTACTGTAAATAGTTTATTTTTATCTCAAGTAAAATCTCATTCTAGCAAAAAAAAAAAAAAGTACTCAAAACCTGGAAACTTCTATGATCAGAAGTTCCATGTTTAGCAAGTGAGAAAAGCCTCCCTTATTTGCAGCTTTCCTTTCTCCCCCCCATTTGTCTGTTTTCCTGAGATCCATTTATATACTTGACTAAATCATTATGAGATACACAGTATTTTTGTAGCTTTACAGTTTTGTTCAAATTCTGGATTTCTTTACAAAGATAGTAAATTGATTCTGCAACACCACTTTTATCTATTTCTTGAGCAACATGGGACACCAATAAGACCTGCAACCACTTTCTAACAATATTTAACATACAACCAAGTATACTTGCAGTATTTCATACCTTTATTTTTAACATAAAAAGGGTGATCGAGTCTGCATTCTACTGTAAGCAAGCCATCCTCCACTGTGCCAGGATCAAAAGTCAACTTCAGCACTGACTCACCACAGGAAATGCTTTCTTCATGAGAAATCAACTTTAAACCATCAGAACCATAGCCCTGTAAATGTACATACAGTTCAAAATTTTTCCCCCAAGAAAAGCATATACCTGTGTACACTCCAGGCGAATATTCATCACCTTAATTATGTTAAAAAAATACCAACATTCTACATGCTCTTGACAGAAATTAATAAAGACAATGTAACATTCAAAACACCTAAATGAATTCAGTTCAATCGCTTTATAACACTGTACTCAAATAGTATAGTGATCAGCTCTAGACAAGTTTAGTATAAACCTGTCTTCATGAGACAGTAGTTAAAGGTACAGGGATAACACAAGAAACTAAATAGTTGCTACAGGTATTGAAATTAATTTTAGAACTAAGTTACCTTGTAAGGACTCACTGGGAGATTTTCCTCTTTTCCACAGCTTTCAGATCTTGCAAAATCTTCAACATCCTGCCATTCTTTATTGCGTCCTTTATGAAAGCACAAACGAGAGCCTAATAGATTTTTTCAAGGAAAAAAAAAAGGAAAAAAGATTAGTGATACATAACAAGTCTGCGTCACAAAAAAAGACAAGACAAAACAAATACTTACTCGATGACACATGTTATTTTACCTTTTAGAAAACAATGCCAAACAGTTGAGGGCCAGGAATGGCACCATCCTAAATCATCATCATCTGAAAGTGATGACATGCAGAAAATGCCAGATTCTGATTCACTATTTGCCTATTAAAAAAAGAAAAACGGTATTGATATTTTACTGTGGAAGATTTTAGGGCTGGTCTTCTATGTCTTTAGACACATTCTGTAATTTGCATGTGTCATCATTTTGCTTAAATACTAACAGGAATGTAACATGAAGACAAAGATTCAAGGAATGCAGTAAATGTGAATGGAGTATTTTCATCTTCTTTTCTTAAAACGTGCCACCCTGAAATTTTTGGTTTTCATTCTCTGAGGTTCATTTGCACACCTATGGATTATCTTATGCTTAGGTACAAGCCTTTTACAAGCTATCATTCCTTGGTCATCCACAGAACCCACTAAAAGCACATGTTGTTCTACAGTAAAATTACTGGAAAGCTGTAGGGCCAAGTTGGTTCTACACAAATCACTGGAAAAAACTCAATGTCTTTAACAGACAAGTTTCAGACACAAATTAATACACAGGAAAGGGAGAAGCAGGACTGACAGTTTTTGTGCATCTAAAAGGAGATGGTTCTGTATTTCCTTTCTGAGGAAGCAAACAAGTTAATACAATTTTTTAAAGCTTCCTATAGAAGGAATTACAAGAGAAGCAGAGCTTTCTTACAATGTGATCACTTCACAAAGATGTTGACTCTGTGAGGTAGCACTATAAGCCTATTGTGTTAGGTAAAAAGAAAAGTAACAAACTCCAGCTTAAATAGAAATGGTATTTGAACTGATGATTTTTTTTAAACTGATTTCTCTTTTCAAAAAGCTTAACCCATTACTCATGCATCATTATTTATTTTAGAAATGTTTCAGAACAACTCACCCTTTCATGTCTGATTGGCGTTTCATCCAAATCGTTCTTGAAGTTAGGATCATTCTTTGCAGATCCTGGTGGAGGACGTGCATAGGAATGTAAACTTTTGCTTGTAGCTATTATGTGAACAGGAGATGATCTACAATAGAAAAATGTATTTTAAAATATCTCAGATTAAGAGAATGCAAGACTCAGCTGCCATTACTCTAAAATGCTTTTATTTAACAAGTATTTCTGTTTGCATGAGCTGAATACCAAATAAACTTCCCAGACACCAGTATTCAAATGGGATGATTAAAGGGTGCAAGCTCAGACAAAGGCAATATTTAGCATAACTCCTGCACAGCTTCTGTGTACTACCCAAATGACAGTATTACCTCCACATCAGCATCTCCTTGTCACAATGCTTAAGTTTTTACAAATATCTTGAAGTGAATACCCCATTCTTAGAGTACATAAAGACATCTGCTCTGTTGTAATGATTAAATCCCAACTGCATTACTGTTAACAGTACTGCATTTAATTTTCTTATTATATATCTAAGAACAAAACTGTACAATGAAAGGTGAAGCTCATCACTTTCTAAGATCCCACACTGCTTCTCACAGCCTTATGGAATTCACAGATCACAAATCTCAAACAGTATCAATAAAAAATACATTATTGCATTAGCTCTTAAAAAAAAAAATCTCAAGTCCGTGCACTAGTAAATATTAAGAATTTAAAGTAACAAATTCATCTTAATTTTTCATCTGCTGCTTCACATGAGGTAAATGCCCATAATTTCTGAGCCTTCTGTGGTTAGGCAATGTTCTTGTACCACCCTACCTTATTTGAGGCTGGCAATTAAGCAGCTTTTGCAACAGGCTCTGAAACGAGTCCGGTGCAATCTTCCACACAGGAATAAAGTTACTATGTAAAAAGACCAAAAATAGGGCTCCAGTTCAAAGTCAGAGGGTGTGAAGAATGAAGGAAAAAGTTTTTGAGTCATAGTATTACAAATCTTAAGAGTTCACAATTGAAATGAATGTCAGTACCTGTTATAAAAAGAGCACTGCATCAAAGGACTCTGAGGACTTGTGGCTATATTTGCTAATTCTGTCAACCAGTTCACCCCATTCTCGCAAGAATAAGCACTTTCTGAATTGGTGTTTGAGGTATGTTGGTTCCATGAAGGCCTTGAACACTCCTGATGCGAAATGTCGGCACCAAGCTGAAAAAGCGCAGGTGGGGTAGAATCCGTCTGCACAGCCTGTAGCTCAGGAAGATCATCTACAACAAATGCACAAGTTACCATAATTGCACTCATTGATACATTCTAGTTTTATTTGCAAATCCTGCAAATAAAAATAAAAAAGGAACTACAGTGAAGTAACTAACTTTTATTTTCTCATATCACAGTTACCAACATTTCACAAACCCTATTCATAATACTAACAAAATGGCCACAGAAATAATCACATCTCTAGTCTATTATACATTCATACAAACAACTTAAGAAAAACATTAAGTAACTAGGTACAAATGTAGTTCTGGTTTAAAAGTTTTTACTAGACTGACTAGTTTATGCAGAACTGTACTGCATAATTATGCAAAATATCAACATGATTCACTAAAATACTGAAACATTCAACAAAAGCCAACTAAATTAATCTGTCCTACCAGATGTGACACTAAAAATTATCAACATCAGGGGCCGTACAAGGTAAAAGTTTTCCATGTTTCCACCAGGGAACTGGAATTACATAATTCAGAAGTTGTTAAAGCTGGGTATACAGCCTGGTAAAGGTGAACTCCTATCAATCTACATGTTTCACATGTTAATATAGATTAGCAGAACAGAGCCCAGTGTGTTAACAAAGTCTGTATTACATGCTCTCATGTTAACTAAGTATTGTTATTCTTGATCACTCCATAAATTCAATTAAATGTGTTAATATCTCATTGATTATCTCAGTAGTTTCTAATGTACATGCTATTTTTCTGCAATTTAAGAACTGAAATTAAATGTTCCTCTAGCCCAGAATCTCTATTTGTAGCTGATCTAAAGGAGTACAATTTCCCTTTAGGAGGAGCTCTTGCACTTTCTGTTTGTTATTTTTGTGCCAAAAAAAGCTCCTCTGGGGATTAGGAACAGAAAATTGTAGCTCAGAGTTCAAGAACACATTTAAGTCAACAGGCCAGTGTGTCAGAACTGAAAATGGGTTACAGGGAAATGTGACTGCAAAGTAAGACCTTCAGATGTCACAATTCACTGTCATATTCCCTGCCCTACATAAAAATCAGTAATCTCATTCAGTCAGGTTCCAGTAATTTCACTATAGGAAAACTAAAACACACTTCAGAATTTGGCTGCTTCTGAAAAAGTCATGTTATTTACCAAGTTCCATGTGTTCATCACAGGATGCATATCCAGGAGAAGAGGGCAGGTTTTCATTACACTTCAGCAACTCCAGTGAGTCATTCATCCCTGAAGTTCTCTTGTCCACTACCAGAAGGAGTTTCTGAACTGCATTAGGCATGTGATTTGTCTTCACTTCCCACACCATGTTACGATGCTCCAAAGTATCTGACTTTAAGAGACACGGAGGTTAAAAATTTGTATACACATAAACCGTTTTAAGTTGCATCTGACAGGCTATGTCATTACCAGACCCTAAAACCTCCATAATTTGCTGAATATCACAACATAATTTAGCTTGAAAAGGACCTCTAGAGACAACCTGGTACAATCCCAGCAGAAAACAGCGCCAACTCTGAAGTTAGACGAGGCTGCTCGGGGCCCTGGCCACTTAAGTTTATAGTATCTTGAAGGATGGAGATTCTCTGACACTTCTCCGAAACCTGTTCCAGTGCCCACTCCTGCTGTAAACAAGTCGTTCCTCACACACGTTTGAACTTCCCTTGCCACAGCCTGTGCCCGCTGCTCCAAGAGTCTGGGGTCATCTCCTCAACCACCACTCAAGCCAAGGTAAACAACATTCACTTGATACCCTGAGCCACGCATCCCATCACAGAAGACAGACTGGTCAGAGGAAGATTTGCCTTTGGCTGATCCATCCAGGCTATTCCTAGTCACCTTCTTGCCCTGTAAGAGCCAGAACATGGCTGTCAGGAGGATCTTCTCCACAGTCTTCCTGAAGGCTATGGGTAGGCTGACCAGCCTGTAGTTTCCCCACATCCTCCTCCTTGAAGCCAGGTGTGACATTTTCTTTTTTCCAGTTTTTGGGAGCCCTCCTGCCACCAAATCACCTTTTGGAGACCATCCTTCACAATGACACTGGCCAGCTCCCCTGGCGCATCCCAGATGGTCTCACCAACTTGTGCATGACTGGCTCACAGAACTGGCCTGCCCCTAACTTGCCCTTCCTCTACTGCAGACAAAGAAGTACCTCGCTCCGTCAGATGCGTGTCGCTAGGGCCAGGGACTCAAGGAACCTGGAAACAAGCTGTCATGGTTTAACCCAGCAGTCAGCTAAAACAACCACACAGCTGTTCACTTACTCACACACACACACCAGAAAGATGGGGGAGAGAATTGAAAAGAAAAAGTTAAAACTCATGGGTTGAGATAAAGACAGTTTAATAGGACAGAAAAGAAAGACTGATAGTAACAATTACAACAAAAGAACATACAAAACAAGTGATGCAGCCCAACTGCTCACCACCCAGAACCAATGCTCAGCTGGTTCCTGAGCCGCTCCCCTCACAGCCAACTCCTCCAGTTATATACGGAACATGACGTCATATGGTATAGAATATCCCTTTGGCCAGCTGGGGTCAGCTGTCCTGGCTGTGTCCCCTCCCAGCTTCTTGGATGCTCCCTGCCTTCTTGTTTGCAGGCCAGTACAAGAAGCTGAAAAGTCCCAGACTGCTTGGCAACAACTACAATATCAGTGTGTTATCAAAATTATTCTCATCCTAAATCCAAAACACAGCATTGTACCAGCCACTAGGAAGAAAATTAACTCTATGCCAGTCAAAACCAGGACACAGCCCTTGCAAATAAAGATCAAAGCAAAAAAGATGCCATCCTCAGTCTTTTGACATTAGGTCTCCTACGCCATTTAGCATCAAGCCCATGTTTTCCCTAGTCGCCCTTTAACCATTGGCATATCTGCAGAAGCCTTTTTCACTCCCCTTCGCACCCCCTGCTATATCAACTCTAGGTGTAGTCTCAAACACATTTGACTGCTAACATCCTTAACTGTGTTTCAAATGAAAAGAAAAGGAAGCCTCTACCAGCAGATTTCACTGCAGTTTCATTTCCCCAAATCCTAGTACTGTAACATTTATACCAAAAGGTATATTTTAAATCATCTTCAGCAGTCAGAGAACTGTGCTATTATTCTACACAATCACTGCCTCTAAAGCTGGAAAACAAGGTTATGCAGTCTTTAGTAATTTGATTATCTACTGTTTTTTTCAAATAATGATGAATTACAGCTACCATAACAGGATTACCTTGTACTTTAATGAAGTGTCATTGAAAAAGTAATCGTGAGTCCCTCACAAAAGAGCAGAAAGCACAGCTTAGTAAGAAAGAAAATCTGAAAAGTCTACCACATGCATGTCCACTAAGCTATCGTGCACCACATTAAATACAAACAATAGCTAAAACCAGTCTAATATTTTCATATGAAACAGTAAGCCTATCATCCTAAAAGTTTCCTTAGTGCAATGCGTAAAAAGCCATCTGAAAAGTTATGGGGAAATAAAAGCTTTATTTTAATAAACAGTTAAAAGGTATTGTTTGTATATATGTATAAATATTCCATGTTTTCATTCATTCTATAGATCTGTTTCATTCATTTTGCAGCTTGTCCCGTAAATAATATAGTTCAGACATAACACTTTGAATTACATACTGGCCCTACCAGAAGAGCCCTGACCTAATCAGTAATTTTTTTTTTTACTGGAAAATTTCTAACCTTCTTACCTCCTCAACTTTCAAATATATGCAAAAAACTTACAAATACTTGCATTCCAAACATAAAAAAAACACATTTGATTCTACTTAAATAGCACTACTACAAAAACCACAACAGTGTTAATTCTGATTTTAAGGAGGTGGGGAGGAAAGGTAAAAGGAACAACAATACACAATATAATGAATTATCGATGGCATGTGTATTTCACCTCTAAGAAGCATCTTTAACACAAATGATTCCTCTATCATTCAAGAGGGACAGTAAAACTACAGAACACCAGAAGAGCAGAAAGCTCAGTCATTTCTGAACAGAAAAATCAGACCTCAGTAGTACAGGTCAGGACCTCAATGATTATCTCCAAGTAATCAACTCTGAAAAGCCACTCCTTGTTTTTCTGGCTTGTCTACGTCCTTCCTTTCCCCCCCTTCTGCCTTGTTTTCCCCTGAATTCTTCCTTCTCTTCCTTTCTCATTTTCCTGCCAAAATGAACATGCTAATTTATTTTGGGAATGTTACCTTCTCCTTCCTTCCTGCCAGCTGCCAAGATTTGAAAGTACCTCTCCTGGTATCCCAACACGCTGAAGGTCAGAGATAAGGTACAGATACAACATGCGAGTCTGACAAGAAAAATACTTGTTTGAGAAATGAATTGTTGTTCCAAGTCACAAGAATTTCTCTAAACCAAAGCCACCCGCATACAAAAGCCAAACAAATCCTCTAACAAACGAATTAAAAAGAAAAACAAAAAGAGTGTCCAACTTTAATTTTTTTATTCTACTTGATTAAAGCCTGCTTTGGACATCATGTGGTTCTCCTGTCCTCTGCCTTTCAATGTTTTGGAATGTTAGAGGGAATGGTCATTAATTAGCTTGTAAAGATTTATTCTTTTTTAATTCAACTTCATTTTCAAAACTTGTTGCAACAGATGTTTTCTAGAAGTATGCTTCACAGGACTGTAACTACTGCCGCTTTCTTTAGAGGCTAAATGAATTTATGAACTTGTGCTTTAAAATAATTCAACTTGTGATGCTAAAACAAACAGCAATTTTAACAAAGAGCTTATTAATTAAGCCACGTCTATTTTTGAGGGACAAAAATAAATTTGGGACAGAAGTAAATCAAGGCTGCGACCGAGAAGGGGTTCAGCAGGAACTAAGGCAGCGTCCACCCAAACCGCAATCTGCAGGAACGCCTGGGTGGAAGTGCTTCCCGCAGTTTTCCTTCTGGTATTTGCCTGCCTTCCCCCAACCTACTGCCAAGTCCCAGGCCTGCAGCAACTCACTGGATGGAGTTTAATACGGAGAACGGCTTCTCCAAGCAAAACACAACATCCTGGCAGGACTGGATCCACACCAGGGACTTTTACTGGCACAGCGGCTTTGATCAAGGATCCCCGACTCGCACAGCCGTGCCAGAAAAACGCTGCAGAGGCAGAGCCTCCGAGGAGCACAGAACATGATTCACGACGGTTTTGCGCAGACAGACACCCTTTGAGCATTACACAGGCCGAACCGCAGCTTCTACCCAACTCCATCGGATGTCTGCCCCCGCCCCAGGAGGGCCGCGGAGGAAGCGCTGCCCTCCCCACACCATTTAAACGCCCGGCGCTGAACAAACATTACAGCTTTGGTTACGTAAGGAAGATATTTACTGCAAAATTAAAAGCGCGTGAGCACACGCAACACTGTGTGACCCCCGGGCGACGGACGCAGCCGCCCGGGCGGGCCGAGGGGAGCCCCGTTCCCGCACCCCCACCCCGGGGCAGCCCCCGGGCCCGCAG